>PVIA01001908.1:0-240807 GCA_004024845.1 Tonatia bakeri
CCCCCCCCCAACTGCTGAAATGGTCATGGAGGAAGTCATAGTTTGTCTTAACAATCTATCTGTGCCCACAGCTTCTGCTTCCTTTTAGTAGCAGAAGTAAAAGAGAAAGTAAAGTTTATCTTGCATATCTTTCTCTTTCAGACGAGAGTAAAGAAGTATGTTCTAGAAGTCAGTTAGGCAAAACTACGCAGTAGGGGAAGAAGTGGGTCCCTATGACTGGAAGCATCCACGCCAAGTTTGGCAACAACAACACAGTAACTGTGTATAAAGGATCGAAGCATATGATGGAAGACTGAACTAGATAGGCTTTGGAGGTCTCTCCAAACATATTCTTTTTTTCTCTCCTTCAGCCGTAGAACTGTGTTTACACAGTTAAGCCTTTCCTTCCTTTCCTGTTTATTACCTTTCCTGATGCAAATCTTTGACGTCTTTTGCAGGAACTTGGACTACTAGAACACTGAGTGGATAAGTATGGACCTGATTTTCTAAAATAATGCTGCTGCCAGCGAAAGTTTGAGATAGTGGATTTTAGAGTAGTTTTCTAATAAAGCTTTTATGTTGGTCACACACTCTAATCTCTGGGGCAGTTAAGATTTTTCTCTAATCCATCCACATATTCAGAACCAAGGATAACATGCTCTGACCTCAGGAAGCCAGCCTCAGAAAACACTTAGTAAAGTTCTCAGAGTGAGGAGTAGGAATGGCCTGCATGGGAGTTGCCTTTCTGTGCCTCCAACACCTTCACAGTGGTAGCATTGGTATGTGTCCATTCCTAGGGCAGAGCTTCTCAAGGCTTCTACCTGAAATATCCTAACCATGGACACTGCCCCAAGCCCCATGTGGCAGGCACTGGTCATGACATTGGTTTTAAGATGCATGGTTTGTTTTTTAAAAATCTCTCTCTCTTTCTAAATATATATATATGTGTATATAATATACAATATGTATTACAATATACATATTAAACTTTTGTTATAAGACAACATTATATAAAAACAAAATTTGAGTGAATTTGTAATATATATGATTTCACTTGAATAGAAATGAGTTTCTGGATGAACTTTGTCTGTTCTGTGGCTCTAAGTCCTTCTCGGAGCACATCCTTCTCGGAGCACAGTCATGCTCCCTAATATGTAAGTTTCAGGTGTGAGGAAAAAGGATAAAGAATCCAGTTAAAGTTAACCTCTCTTGGTTCACTCATTCTCTGATCCAGTTTAGCGAGGAAGAAGACAGCAGGTGGTTTTGGGTTTGAAAATCATAATTGTATCTTTTTGTCTAAACCTTAGGCAACATGGTGAACTAGCAGGTTGAGAATCATGGATATACACTAAATTTCTCTTGCCATCAGAGGCATGTCTATATTCTTAAAGAGAGTAGAAAACCAGAGACTCCCTATCTAAGACTTAACTCTTTTCCCTTGACTTTATCAGGAAAAACTTCACTTGTGCCGGTCTTACTACCAAATGTAAAATACCGTAGCCTGACTGACTAGTTTTCAAGGAGCCAGAAGACAGAGGCCTCTGTTGTAGGTCTAGAACAGCCACGACAATCCTTTGACTTGTTGATACTTGCCCTTACTCTCAGTTTTAGACCACAGTTCCTCACTTGGCTAACTAGTATTGTTTTCCTTCTCCAGCTTTATTGAGATATAATTGGTGTATACATTATGTAAGTTAAAGGTATATAATAGGATGATTTGATACACATATATATTAGGAAATGTTTATCATAATAAAGTTAATCAACACACCTTTCAGTTCACATAGTTACCATTTTTGTTGTTGTTGTTATGGTGAGAACACCTTAAGATCTATTCTTTCAGCAACTCCCAAGTATACAATGCAGTACTGTTTACTACAGTCACCTTGCTGTAAGATCCCCAGATCGTATTCCTCTTGTAACTGGAAGTGTGCACCCTTTCACCAACACCTCCCCACTCCCCCACTCCCCAGGGTGTTTGTGTTGACTTCTTTTACTCTTCACTGATTCTCTGGATCTGGCTTTTACTTCACACCAGTGAATACTGCCTGATTCTAGCAATCTAAGTGAAATGTTAAAACTGAGCTGGAGGCCTGTTCAATCTAAGGCATCTGCCAAACCACTCCAATTTAGGTCCCAGTCTCTCTGAGTTTGACTGACCTAATAAGAACAATGCGAAGAATATAGATGTGAAATGGATATATTGGTCTGTGCCATGAACTAAGTCAAAAAAGGCTCAGCTTGTCATATTGAGTGAGAGACCATCAAACATTTTTAGCTAAATTCTCTTTTCCACAAAGCATTTTTCTTTCTCCCATTCACTCATTTGCCATCATTTGTCATTGGTGACACCCATCACTCAGTACTTAACTGAGCATGAACTTGTCCCAGGACTCACTTTCCCTCTAGGGGTGCTGACATGTGCAAAGCAAACTCATGCTCTTGAGGACATTCTAATCCAACAAAAGAGTTCAGGGCCTGAATGTGCTTAGCTGGCCACAACACTGTAGGTTTTGATTTGAATATTATACCAAAGCAACAATAGCAAATTAAGAGGTTGGGTTTCAGTAAAATAGAATGTACTTTCAAATTAAGAATTTGTTGAGCAAATACACTTTGGTCATCCTATACCAATAATTTGAAGAGTGCTGCATAAAGTTCTGTAGGAGGGGAAGGGGTGGTGATTGCTGAGCCTTCTGCCTCCAGATAGGGAAGATTTCAGTAGGAATTTGGAAGGGAGCTGCACCCATAACTGCCCTCCTCCCATCCACTGTTGGAGATCTGGCTGCGGGACTGCTGTGGACCGCACACTATTTCCATAGTTTCTAATACTGTGATATAGAACAGAAAACACTGCCCAAGGGTGTGAGGAAGAACTGAAGTCTTCTCATGGGTAAAGTCTGGAGAGACACAGCTTAGTCTCCTTTGATATGAAATGGTTTAATGGTGGAGGAAAAGCTTGCCCTGGAGTCCTGGGAAAATCAAAGGGCTCTATTCATTTCCTTAAGAAAGAAAAACTGATTGAAGTTTTAGTGGCTCCCAGCCAGTACCTAAGGCAGAATAAGACCCAGAAATGAAACAAAAATAGAATACTTGCAGGATGAATTATCATTTATTTTCTTCTGAACTTTTAGATTAAGTAACATCAAGAGTTTAGAGAAAGAAAATGCTCTTAAATAAACAGATAGGTACATCCTGTCATACATTTAAGTGTTGCAATATTTAAAAAAAAACAGGGTGGTTTTGAGTCAAATTTAGTATTATTTATTGGTGTCTTAAGTACTTATTAAACTTCTATTTGGAAATAATTTAAAACTTTAAAGAAGATTGAAGAGACAGATATAGAAAAGATAGGCATATATATGAGGAAGGATCCCCCAAATAAAATGGAATTTATTTTGAACACTTGAGTATTTATTTTTACATGTTTAAAGTTCAGTCACCATCAAAGTACTTGCCATTCAATGCACTACATCAATTGAGACTTTTATTTCCCATCACTCAAAACAGTTTCTGAACTTGTCAATTTTGATGCCTTTTAGTGCTTCTGCTGTTTTTTGTTTCACTTCTTCCACATTGGAAAAATATTTTCCTTTAAGGACTATTTTATCCAGGGAAACCGACAAACAAAAAAGTTGCTTGGGGAGAGATCAGGTGAGTAGGGAAGGTGGGGCATGGGGGTCATGATGTTTTGGTCAAAAACTGAACACTCTGTGTGGTGTGGACAAGTGTGCATGTAAATCACCATCATGAGATGGGCAAACACATTGCATGAGTCTCCAAAAAAAATTCCCTGAAACAAATTAATAAATTCAAAAAAATACAATTGGGCAGCTGAAGGTGATTGGGAGAACTGTGTGAGGTCCCAAGGTGCCTGCTTTGAAGGGGACTGAGGGGTCATTGCACTATGTGCAATATTGCTTGTCTCTTACACATTTTCAATAAATATCTCTATTTTTCATAGCACATGGCTGGATACTTTTTGAGCAGACATACATATGGTTATGTATAGTTATATATACATATAACTACATAGTTATAATATCTATACACTAAATAATAGTATAGGTATGTACATACAGAGGTATAACTATTTAAATAGATATAGATATAGATATGTGCATATATATATACATATCTGCATACATATAAACATATAAAGAAATATTCCATTTTTTCAAGAGGTTCCATTAGGAATGGGTGTTGAATTTTACCAAATGTTTTCTAAGTATCCATGGAAATTAATCTTACATTTTTCTTCTAGACCCCTATTTACATAGTACATTATATTAATATGCTTTCTACTACTGAGCCCTCCTTGTATTCCTGGTATAATCCTTAGGTGAGGTTTTCAAGTCCCATTGCTGTATCTCAGATGTCAGTGTCTCTATTGCATTGCCTCTGCCTTTACCGATGGTCTCCTTTTTGAAGTCATTTCAAACTATTTCTCACACTCCGTCCCTAGAATAGTGCCCTCTTGTTTATTCTTTTCTCTTTTTTGTACATGCTTTTATTTTCATATATTTCAGACTGTACTATGTTTATTTGTTTAAATGTCTGTTGCTCCCATTAAACTCTATAGTCACTGAGGGCCTGCAGTAGTTCTTAGATATTTTTAATATCAGTTTCTTGAGTGAAATCTAAAAACCCTAAACTGGCTATCTAAAAGAGTTAGCAGGAGCAGTGCTTGTCATAATTTTCCATTAACTAGCCACAGACATTAGAATTAATCCCTATTTATAATTATGTTAGATTCAGATCTCTTAGGCATCAAAGCATGTTCCTCTGAATCAGTGCAACACCTTTATATATAAGAAAAATCTGGTGCAATCCAATCTAGTGGTGCAGAATAATTCTGTTATCGGTAGATGGAGGTCAGAGGTTTGAGGACTGAAGGTGTGCAGCTGGTCAAAGAATGCCTTTGGAAACCACTGGATGTCATGGCAAGGACATGAGGTTTTTCAGCAGTGTCAGGCTGCACTTCTGTGATGCGTGAGGCTGTGTTGCCCCGAGGTAACAGAGCATGTGACTTGTGGACACTCGGCCTGCAGCAGGGAGGTGACAGAGCACCAGGGGCACACCTCATGTCCCCAAGATGGCAGCATCGGCAGGTTCTTACACTGAACATGCCCAAGGCTAGCAAGATAATTGATTAGAGGAAAAAGCCCTCCCTCCCCCTTCCAGTACCAGATTGGGGGTGGGAGCAGGAGTGGCAGGCACGTGCACCGTCAAAGTCAAAATGGTACAGGGAGAGTTGCTAGACCAAGGAGGCCTGTCAGTCTAGCCTGGGGAAAGAAGGGATTGGTTGGGAGGTGGACCCACTTGAAGTGTGTGAAAGTTTGAGAGGTTGATTGGCCATTTTGAGAAAACACCTAGTGTGTCCCACACCCAAGCTAATATAAACTGGGAGGAAGAAAGAAATGTGCTCTTGCTTAGCCCTCTTGTTTGGGACCTGCACCTGCATGGTGTTTTCACCTGTTCTCTCCATGGGCCACGGGTGGCTTAGCAGCCACATGGCCCATGGCTTCCAGGAGGGAATTTTATTTCTCTCTCTTTCTTGCCAGCCTGGTGAAGAGTGAGCTGGTGCATTCATGTGCTCTTTCGTGGGAGCATGTGGCCTTGTGGTCTTTGCAGCTGCATGGCCCACAGCCTGCAGGAGGGTCTGGAATGGGCAGCAGACAGGAACAACCCAAACTGCCTGGATGACCCCTTAGCAACTGCCTGTGGGGCCCAAAGGATGCTACTGTAAAATGGAGCAGGAACACAGGGTACTGGCTTCCATTTTGGTCTTACTTAGTGCTGCTGGACTTTGTCTGGGTTTTGTATAAGAAATGAGCTTTGAGACAGGGAGTCTGCATTCTCCCAGGCTGTGTAGTATCTGAATAAAACTTTTCTTTTTCACCACCAACTGCCTCACAAGTTTGGCTTTTTTGATTTGGTAACAGTTTTACTACATATGGAACTCTCAAATCTCCATTCCTCTTCCTGTTCAGCATTACCAGATATTTCTGTCTTGAACAGAGAAAGTACAGAATAAAGAGGGTAACTCTCATATATGGTTTTCAGTTCCACTATCAAATTTCTCTTCATGGTTCACGTAACTGTCGTCCCATTCCCTCCACTTTGCCTTCACAGCAATTTTGAGTATTTTCTGACACTAGCTGAATGGCATAGTACTGTACTCAGTTTTATTTGATGGTATGACTTCTTTAGACAGAAACTGGAGCCCTGTTTGACAGATCCCAGGGCTAACATGCACATGTTCCCGGCATTTGCCAAGGGTAGCTGGATGCAGGCCTGCCCATTTCTCTCCTTTCTGCTGTGATCCTGGGTTTGTTTCTCTTCCCCTTTATTGTCCTCAGTGTCCTGCCATATAATCATAACCTCACAGAGCCTTTGAGCAAACATGAGGAATCTGAGTGAGCAGACCAGGCAAAGAATATAAAAGAAGTTAGAAGGGTACAAAGATATTAGTTGGGGAGAAAAGTTCAGATTCTCTTGTTCTCATTCATATGTTAATTTGTAGCCAACCAAGGTCAAGGCCCATTACAGAAGCACTGAACAGGGCGTAAGAGTAATTTCAAGTGTTCCCTGGCTCTGACCTTGTCTAATGCGTGTTATCCTGCTCTCTGGTTACATGTTCCTAGTTGCAGTGTGGAGACCTAGTAGTAATCACAGAATCCAGGGGAAAAAGCCCCATTTGCAGGAGCTGGGAAATAAAATGCGTTGTTCCCACCATCTCAACATGTGTTTCTGGCTGGAACATCAGCCCATTTCTGCCAGTTAATGTCTTTTTCTCCAGTAGTGGGAACTTTCATCTGCCACTTCAGCTGTCTCTCTGTTGGATACTCAAGCTTCAGCTAGTTGACACAGCAAATAGTGCTGTTGTCAAAAATTCAAACTATGTATGTCAGCCTTTGGAGAATAAGGTTTCTGTATTTCTGCAGATTCAACCTTCAAGTTCAAGCCAAGGCCACACTCCTAAGTCAGAGTTCCAAGAGGGCTGCCTTCCGGAACCTCTTCCACTTGAAGCCTCTGAGGCAAAGTCAATTTCATTACCTCTGCCCTTAATCAGTTTCCGTAAACTTTCTTTCCAGCTTCTGACCTTGATTATTCCCTTTTCTCTTTTCTTTTAATAGTTATTTTTTTCACACTTTCTTGACCATCTTACCCCTAGGGCTCAATTATTTCTCCTTTTTCTTTTATTTTCTGTCAATACTTTTGGGAATATACAACCTGTGTATGAAAAAAATCAATATTTACTTAAATTCACACAAAACAGCTCTGATTTGTAGTAGGATGAGATACAAAAGCAATTAAATATCATGATATAATGAAGATTTATCACACTCTGGACTGGAAATCAGAGAGCTGGGTCATCACGTTAGCTCTCTCAATTCTAACTATGTGACCTTGGGCAAATCAATTTCACAGAGACACTAACTCCTTATTTGTATTGTGACCTGTAATGCACATCCTGGTTAAATGTTTTATAATTTTAAAGATCTATATTGCAAAGTTAATTTGATTAGGACAACCATATGTTCTTTAGTTGAAACAAAATTTATGCTGAATCAAGGAAAACACTATTTTTGACTAAGGCACACACACATTTAATAATTTATCCTAGGCATTTTCACCTGAGCAAAAATATGCCTACCTCTGGACTTCAGAGTATAGGTTGACTATTACTACAACAATGCTGTGTAACAATCCCACAATTTCAGTGGCATATAACGATGTTTAATCTGTACATTTTTTAGGTAGACTGGGTGTTGGCTGATTTAAATTGAGCATGGCTTGTGTAGTTCTGATCTTCTCCATGAGTCTCTCATCTTCCTGGAGCTAGCAGGCTAGTCTGAGAATGTTCTTAGGGTAATGGCAGAGAATGAGACTATGTTCAATCATAGGAACACTGTCCAAACTGTGGGTAGATAATATGCATGATATTCCATTGTCCAAAGCAAATCGCATGGCCAAACCCAAAGTCAAGGGATGCTCATGATGTGGGTGGGTAAGAAAGTGAATAGTTCTGAGCAGTCTAAGACTCCGTGCTTTGAAAATGAGTGATGGAAATGCTTATATGTGGCTTCTTCTCAATGAAAATAAAGGCAGTGATGAAGACATGCAGAAACTTTAAGGATTAGAGTCTGCTGTTACTACTTTTCCTGCTGTGGACCCAACTGAATGCATTTCTAGAGAGGAGTTGCTGGTTTGAGACAGACATTATGAACTTACTTGCACACAATTTCAAGTTGCAGGTAAAAATGTCATTGTAGACAAATGAGGGAGGTCAAGATCATAGCACTGCCTGAGAAGCATTGAGAGCTCCCTTAATTTGCAAGTTTGTAAAAAATTCCTCTGAATCACTGACTGAGTATTCCTCTGTGGGTAAGCACCTGCTCTCTCCAATCAAGTTGGAGATGATTTTGCAAATGCTGATGAGGAATTATTTATAAAAGCAAAAGAATGTTGCTTCAAAAAGGAGCTAATGCAAAAACGTTGTGAGGCACCTGTTATATGATAGATTAAAAAATCACATGACTTATTTTGTACTTATGTATGTAAAAGTGTCTATCCCTTTACTGAAATAATCTAAACATCCTTCAGCTCTGCAACTTTTTATTCCAATACCTCCACAATGATTACATAAGCTCCAGATGATTAAGTTGTGTTAAATAAAAATAACTGCTCATGAAGCAATAGTCATATATTAAAAAGCGAGTCTATTTGTTTCTTGAGAACTAATGAGAAATTGAGGGCAGTTAAGGCAGGCTGGCAAGCATTAGTTTATTTTTTCCATTTATTGGGCTGTATCAGAAGTATTTATGATCTCACATAGTGTCTGTGGGTCAGGAATTCAGAGGAGGCTGAGCTGGATCGTCCCGGATCCCACGAGGTCCCAGTCGAAAGATCAAATGAGGGTATAGTTGTCTGAAGACTTGAGTGGGGGCTGGGGGAGCTGCTTCCAAGATGCCTCACTCACATGGCTGGCTAGATGATACTTGCTGTTAGCAAGAGACCTCAGTTCTTTGACAGGTGGGCTTTTCAATAGGGCTTCTTAGGTGTCCTTACAGCACAGCAACTGGCTTCTTCCAGAACAAGTGGTCAAAAAGAGATCAAAGCAGAATCTACAATATTTTATGACTTAGTCTTGGAAAGCACACCCTGGTCATTTCTTCAATATTTTATTGGTTATACCAGGCCTGGGACTTGTACTCACTCACAAGATTGTGTAAGTGCATGACCCTGAGTATAAACATGTCCTTAAATTTTACACCTTTTCTGCCCTGTTTGCCTTAATCTGTCCTGACCAGCTGTACATGTCAGCTGTACTCAGAGTCAGAGGGGACTACATAAAAAGCAAGAATCATAGTGGACATCTTGGAGGCTGGCCACCACAAGAGTTAAGCACTTAACCAAGATTTTAATCAATGAGAAGGGACTTCCTCTCGTTCAGCTGCTTTCAACTTTGATTGAACACTTGACTCATCTGAGAGGGTGGGTGTCTGGGCCTAACTTGATGGAGATTCTGATTAAGTTCATCAGGAGGGACAGACATGACATCAGAAAAGTTCTCCATGTCATTCTCATGTGCAGTCAGGCATAAGCACACTGAAAATTAGGTAAAGGTTCCTCTTGAGACTAAAGTTCACACAGAATTTGTTATCAGTATCCTCTGTTCTTCCCTCCTAGAGCAGGGATATGTGGCAAGGTTTAGAGGAACAAGGGGCATCAGTAATTTATTCGCTCACAAACTGTTGCTGAATCCAGAGCTGGTCAGGCTGACAAGGTTTCTTTCTTTACCACCTATATGCTCTGTTTGAAATGTTTTACAAAAGATTGGTAGGAGCAGGGTTAACTCATCAATGCTAGTCTGATTTGAGGCTCTTTATTTGTTTCAAGACATATCAGAACAGGCACATTGAATGAACAGGAAAGTCCCCAATGAAAAAGAGAGTAATGGGAATTAAGTGAGTGAGATTAGCGTTAGGCTGTTCGTTTACTTGTATAACAGTTTGCCAATGGTTTGACACACATACACACATGCATACACATGTGCAGAGGTAAGACTGAGAATGAGATCACTCTTAGCTCATGTAATTTTAGAGCCAATTAAGGGTTGCATCTACTAGGCTACTTGGTTGTTGCTAGTTATCTCTTCGATCCACATCCTATGAGGCAGGATCCTGGGCTGGACATAATGGGAGAAAAGGTAAATGAGGATTGGAACTAGGATTCTTGCAAAGGATATTCTGTTTTCCTCCAGTGAAAATAAACAGCAGAATTTCAATATAGACAAATTGCACTTTCCCATTCTTTGGAGCTCTTGCTAGAACTTTATGTTCCTAGGGAATGCGACAAACCTCAGAGATTATCATGTTTTTGGCAAATAGTTTAGAAAGTTGGCAGATGCCCATAGAGAAAAAGATCTGGTACAAACATAAGCTTGAAACCATTGTTGTCACTGCAATCAGATAATTAAAATGAAGAATAAAAGCACTGCAAGTATTTTTAATGGCAGCAGCCTAATCTGCACTTCTTACATAAGCAAGAACGTTTCTACAGATTGCAGTGGGTGTCAGCAAACACACCCTCTCACTCTTCTTTAAAGGCATATGCAGCTGAAAGGAGATGAGTTGCTGGGAAAACAGGTCATTCTCTTCTGACATCCATTTCAGCTGCAGTAGAGGCTTGGTTAAGGGCGAATATTTAATAAAGCAAAAGATCGACCTTCTCAATAGGATTCTAGCAGAGTTTCATTGTATGGCAAAGTCTCAAAGAACTAGAGTGTTTCCATCTCGTGACAGGGCAGATCACTCCCAGTAGGCTCTTGAATGCAAGTGTACTTGATGGGAGGTGGCGGTGGCTTGAAAGGTGGGGGTCTTTCCATGCTAGAAAGAAAACATTACTCGTTCAATACTAAGAATGTGAAAGAATGTGAGGGGGTGATATATTTACATATATATCATATATGTCACATATATGATAATCATATATATCACATATGATATATATGTATTTTTAGAGTAGGAAACAGAGAAAGAAAAAGAGACATGCTTCACTAGCTCTCTCAGAATTTTCTTGGTATAACCTTCTGCTTGTTAGTTTTATCACGATAGTATCTTTAATTAATATTTATATGGTAATTTTATAGTTTTCAAAGCATTTTATCATGAAATTACTTAATTTGCATCTAGAGATTGAATATTACTGTCATCATTCCACAAAATGAGGCATAAAGGTTTTAAGCAACTTGCTCTACAGAACCAGACAACAATTCAAGTCTTTTAACCAAAACCTGTACTCTCTATGGCAACTGCTTCTTAGTGTTTCTCTTATGTGGGTTTAAACATTCTTCCAGACAAAATTTTAAAATTCTGGGGTCAAAGACTGGAACTTTTCAAATAATTCCTTTGCCAGTCATCCGCCCAGACTCCACCCCCACACTCATTGTGTGCTGTGGGGATCTGCGTGAGGCGGGAAGTAAAGCTCTTCTGAACCCCTGAGTTGGTTGGTGCCGGACAGATGATGCCGGAGTCTCTTCTCTTCAGGCCAGTGAACATTCTTAATGTCATCTTTGTATAAAGTACTGTTCTCTGGCATATAACTCATCTCTTGTCTGAAATGCCTCAAGTATACAGGCGAGTGTGGGATTCAGATACACAAATGCTCCAGTCCTCTTGATATTAGAAAACAGAAATATATCTGTAAGCAGATTTATGTCCATGGTTCAAACACCTCCACCTCTTGTGTATCAATCTGTAGCACCTTACCTTTTCCAGATCTCTCTCTTACATACATTTATCAAGAGATTGTTTCCCATCTCTGTATAATACAGACATTTGACTATAGAATAACCAAAGAAAATCATTTCAGATTATCAGACTCCCATTTTCTTATTCTAATATATAAATCCCCAATGCCTATTACCTGGTTTTCTGATGCTTTAGTAGAGATAGTATTTATCAAAAAGTAGATAATATTCTACTTCCATTTGCAAAAGAAATTTGCACTTCCATTTTTTTCAGGTAAATTATGAATTTCTCAAAATCATACGGTGGCCAAAGTAGACTACTTGCATATGAATCCACAATCTCTGACCACTGGTTTAGTCCTTTATTTACCATGAAACCCTTTCTGCACATGACTATAGAGTCTTCAAGGATACTTTCAGACAAATAGGGGAAGGTAGTGCAGCAATGGTCAATCTTACCTTCAGCAGTAGTGGTAAAATACATGGAAGATCAGCCCCTATGTATTATGAGGGTCCCCTCTAATCACAGCCTAATCTGGGCTGATCCAAAATAACCAAGTCAGAAAAGTGAGGTGTGACCTAATATGTCATTTCAGATTGTTGATGGGAGGGAGAATAGTTCTGGAAAATGTTTCAATAAGACAAAGAAGGGGAAACCGACTGCTTACTTTCTGTTCCCCTTGGGGAAAATGGACAAGGGCAGTAAAAACTCATTCTGCTGAAAAGCAGCTGGAAATTTCTTTAAATTACCTTTCTCACTCAATTTCACACTTGAGCATCTAGGCCTAGCTATGCCTAGGCAGTTCAGAGATGCATGAAAATGAAAAAATAATGAAGATTAAAAGAAAAATCATTTTCAATTTTGAGGTAAGGTGAGGCTCAGTTTTTGTTTCCTGTCCAGTGACTTGTCCCATCTGCTGAGTGTTGTGTTCCAGCCATAGTGGGCAGAGGGGACACCAAGTCAGAAGTTGTGTGTCTGATCCCAGCTGCGTGGTGCTGGGAAAGCTGTCCAACCTCTTTAAGACTTATTTCCTGAGTTAAATATGCTAGGGATTTCATCAATGTAGGAATGATATTTGCAGTGCTGAGTGAACAGTGCACATTGAAAAAGTATCTGTTTCTGCGTGTCTTAGCATCACACTCACATTTCCCGTTGGTATTGACACCATTTCCTCATTCCCAGACCAAACGGCACCAGGCAGAAAAAGAGCAAAGCTGCTACAATCACTGGCCAGGACATTCCATCTTTGGGCTTATTAGCCACAACACCTGAAAAGGGCATAAAGAGAGAGGAATATTAATGCCAAACTTGGGCCACTGGAAACCAGGACTAATCGAACTATTTCTCCAACCTGACACATATTTCATGTGAGGGCCATGGAATAGTCCTTGAGCACAGCTGTGCTTGGGATCATATCTATGCCTTGTTCTAATTTCTGGTCCAGCATTTACACTTATATTTTTACAGGAATGTCTTTCTTGTTTGAATGTTCTACAACTGATATTTTCCTTCATTTTCCCAAGACCCCGGACAATTCCTGACATATAGTGCCCAATGAAATGTTATTTGCAGGAATGAATAAATGAAAATGATAACCTATAAATTTGTTTTCCAAATTTACTCCAGTGAAGAAAATTTTACTTGTAAAACTATTGGTCTAGCATTGGATTTTCTTATTCTTGAAGGACTCATTAAATGCCTTAAGGAAGCGTGTGTGACAGGAGGAGAAAAAAGCATTATAACATTCCGAAGCCCTGAAGAGCCAAAGCTGGAGAGGCCTGGCCAATCCCTATGGAGTAACAGGGCTGCAAAGACTATGTTCCAAGACTTCTCATTTGTCACTCAAGGAATCATATCTAGGGTAGAGATTTTCTTGTCCTTTTCTATCGACTTCCCTCTTTTTCCCCATATTCACTT
Source organism: Tonatia bakeri (assembly GCA_004024845.1). Lineage (NCBI taxonomy): Eukaryota > Metazoa > Chordata > Mammalia > Chiroptera > Phyllostomidae > Tonatia > Tonatia bakeri. Next base: position 13,656 of record PVIA01001908.1, read on the forward strand.
CAGGAATAGAAAGGGGAGAAGGGACAAAAGGGGTAGAATGGCAACCAGTTGATTTTGCTGTTTCTATGGCCTGAAAAGGGAGAAAGTTGAAAGTAAGAGACTGGCTAAAATTATATCTGTGAAGAGCCAATGAGCTGATTTTTTTTATCCATGCTGAGTATGCCCATACTCAATTAATTTATTAAATTTTTAACATTTGAACACTAAGTCAAACTGCATGAATCAAAGACTTTCAAATACTGTGGATTTTAGACCAGCAGTAAAATAAATATCATACTCTGGATGGTTTTACTTTTTAGTAAATGAGGGTACCTGGTTCTACCTAGCAATAAGTAAAAGCATTTTCTTTTCAAAAAGTATATTACTATCATGTTAAAAATTCAAAACAAACAAATATAAAATTACAATGAAAAGGAAGTGCTCTTCCCTGGCTGGTGTGGCTCAGTGGACTGAGCACCAGCCTGTGAACCAAGGGGTCACCAGTTCGATTTCCTGTCAGGGCACATGACTGGGTTGTGGGCCAGGTCCCCAGTGGGGGATGCACGAGAGGCAACCACACATTGATGTTTTTCTCCATGTCTTTCTCCCTCCCTTTCTCTGAAATTAAATAAGTAAAAATCTTTAAAAAAAAGACAAGGAAGTGCTCTTAATACTTCAGGTGCCAGTTACCCACACTAAGGCAATAATATTCAATAGTTAATACATATGCTGCCAGAAATTTTCTATGCATACATAAACATGTATAGTACAAATGGGGGCATACTAGACATACTATTCTGTCTGTCCCCCGGCTTTTTTTTTCTTTTAAAAAACATTCTTGGAATAGTTTCCAAAAAAGTATGTAGAAGTTTACCACATTCAATTAAAATCCTGGCTAGTTCCCCAATGTATGACTCTACTGTAGCTTATTTAATTGGTCTCTTAATGTCAGATGGTTGAATTGTTTCCAGGCTTCTGTTATTTCTAACAGCACTCCAGCGAAATTCCTTATACATTACAGATACATCTCTAGCTCGTTAGCTTGCATAGATCATTTGGGCAAATAGTGCATATTATATCAGAATTACCTAGATTAACTTTATTATTTAGAGTATAAACTACTTGCAGGTGGAGACTAGGTTTTTAATTTCTTTTATTGCCTAGATTTATTATACTGCTTCTCACACAACAAAATCTCAAAAAAAAAAAAAAAAAAAAAAAAAAAAAAAAAAAAAAAAAAAAAGACACAGGCAAAAAAGCCAGATTTAAAAATATTAGGTGCCAAGTCTTCTCTTTGTTTTACATAGTTTGGACTGCAGCCACATGATGTTGCCGTGTTAACACTGCTAATCAGTGTGGAAGACTGTTCTTTTTACAACAGACATCCAGGGGTTCGAGGTTTTTCTGATGCTTGCTGTACCCCAGCCCTATTGAAACAGACACCGATGGAAGCATGAGCAATCCTACAAAACCATGTGGCACTGCGTATGGACAGATGGCTAGAGGGAGTTCAGAGTAATTCAAACCAAAGGAAATAATCATACAGATAACCAACTTAGGACTACACAAATTTCTGTTTTAGTGGAATCAATATTGACTGGGCCCTACACTAGTATTATGGTGGGATGTAACATTTTACCCTCCATGTTTTAGAAAAATTAAAGTACAAAAGGTTTTAAATCAGTGTTTACACTGATTTGTAAACATCGGTGTTTACAGATTTTCTTCAAAACAAATATAGAAAATGAGACCACTGACTTCAGGAATGTCTCAGGGTAGAAGCAGAGCTCCAGTCCCGCCCCATCTCTAAAGCAGGCAGCTCCTGAAGACAACAGTGTCTTAAAGGTATAGGTAGGACCTCAGTTTGCAACTCCATTGTCATGTTGTATGAAGGATGATGCTCCAATGATCTGAGTATTGCGTGACTTTCCATATGAAATGAGCTGAGTACCCAGGTGAAGAGTTCACCTGTCAAGTGAATACCCCCTGAAGTGAAAAAGTTGATTATACTGCTGAATTTACAATAAAGACCTGCATTGGTGGGGGGGGGGGCTAACTTTATTGAATCCCCTGTCTTCTTATATAAAATAAAGGATTATATTTAGCATTGACAAAATTATATTAGGTGAATGTAGGAATTCTCTTTTTCCCAACTATCTATTTTTATGACTCAGACTACATCTTCACAAGACTGACAATGTTTCTCACTACTTTTCACCTGGCTAATTCTTGTTAATTTTTCAGATTTTAATTTAAATATATTCTCAGTGAGTCCTTTCCTGTTCTCCAATTAAAATCTGATCTTTCCATTAGACTCTGACAATACTTTGTGCTACATCATAGCAAGTCACAAATAAATTTTATTGTATGACTACTTATTTACTATATATCATCTCTAGAAGATATTAATTTTCCAGAGGTCAGTGTTTTTACTGCATACCCAACAGTTGCCACAGCATCTGGCAAATGGTAGATACTCAACAAACATGTGTTGAGTGAATAAAACACATCCGAACAGTAAATGGGAAATGACTTACCAGTGATATGGATGTAATTATTTTTAGTAGATCGATTGGCAGTTGTAGGAACTTCTGAAAATGCTTTGCTTGTGCTGGTGATGTCATCTCCTAGGGAGACAAAGGGGATTATCTGAAAGGGCTCAAACTGAATGGCTTAAATGCTCCAAAAATTTTATGTGTAAAGTTTACTAAGGACACTTTACAGCAAGGCTAGGGTCCTAGAATCTAATGGCCATAAAGTAGTGAAACTTCCTATTGGTTTAAAGGAAAAAAAGAGAAGCTATACAACACACAAACAAACCAATATCTGCTGAAAAGTCACCATGAGAACTTTCAGTAATTATGGGAAAATATCATAAGTTGGAAGCATAGAAAGATGAAGGCTATTCCTCATCTTTCTCTCCAGATATCAAAGAGGACAAAATACTGATTCTCCCTACTCTAACCTGTTTGAAAAGGTCAGTACCAAAAAGGAAAAAGCACTTGTGGATATGGACAACAGTGTGGTGATTGCAGGGGGGAGGGGGATGGGTGGAAGTGGGAAAGGGTAAAAGGAGGATAAATAGTAATGGAAAAAATACAATAAAAATAAATTTTAAAAATTATTTTGCAACATCCAAATAGACAAATCCATACTGACAGATCATTCCATTTTCCAATGGAAAAATTTAAAAAGTGAATTTTTAATGGATTTAATTGGTTCAAAAAGTTATTATGTAGATTTCATTTTGAAATAAAACAGAGAAATAAAATCTAAGACTTGGTCTCTGACTACATTTTTTCAGTGCCTGGGAAGAATTTCAGTTCTATTCATCATCATTGTCCCAATCACTGTCATTTTCATTATCAAGATGCGCTTTCAAATACCTAGCTGAGACTGGGTTATTATCAGTCCTTATTTTTCACTCTCTGCCCAGAAGAAGCAGAGACCACTGCCTCCCTTGACCCCGAATCCCTCCTGAGCACTCACCATGAGGTGTGGAGCCTGTGCCTGAGGGGGATGGTCTGTGTGTTTCACTGGGCATCCATGAAGCTGCTAAAGGAGGGATATATTGGAAGAATTATCTGTATGAGAGTAGTTATTTTATCTTCTTGACCTTTAATTAAATCTAATGATTATGAAAATGGGGTATTAATTCACATTTAAAGTGACATCATTGAACTATTCTGCAGTACACATTGGAATGTCCCAAAATAAAGTGAGAGGTGAGGGAACGCTTGTGGTCCTGATGTCTAATAGGGAAGGCTTGGGTTTTAGCCACTTAGGAGAAGGAAGAAGGGATGAAAGGAAAACACTAGGAAACATTCTTCCAGCCACAGTGAGTTTGTTGTGATTGTTCTTATGTCCATCCATAGACAAGCTAAAGGAATAGGAAAGAATGAAAGCCCAGGTGTGTTATGGTGGCCTTTAGTCCAGGAAAGGTGCCAGCTGGACTGGGAAGACCTTGGTAGAACACATGAGGGAACAAAACAGTTTGTGGGTAAGCTGACATTCTTATTCGACTGTGCGACTGAACTGTGTCAACAGTGAACTATCAGAACCCTATGGCCACAGGCCTGTGAGCTGCTAGGTGTGTCCTTTTGATGCTTTCAGAACCAAATCTCCCCCTTGAGTGGTGGCAGCAGACTCAGACAGCACATATGGCTTTTGAAATAGATCTATCAACTCATTTTGTTTAGTTACCCCTCTCTGGCAAGAAAAATGCACTTCTTGGCAAACTCCACATATCTGTATTTGATAACAGGCCAATAATGAGATAGATGTAAAGTAAAATAACTACAGTGGAGCATGAGTAGTACGTTCATGCATTTGACACATTAGCATACGTGATTTTAGAAGTTAAGTGTTTTGTTGTGTGTCCAGACCAAAACAAATGAGCAAAACCAAATCAAACCAAAACAAACACTGAAAACTCCTTAGCCTCTCTTTTCCTGGTTTCTCTGTGAGCGTCAACAGCATTTGCAGCTGTAGACAAAGATATGTTACTAGATCCTTCAGAAGAGATATAAGTCAATGCTTTCTAGGGATGACTCACCAGACAATCTGTCATAGCAACTTCCACATACAGTCACCCCACAGGTCAGGGTGGTTTTATACACAGCTATTTTGAGTTTGACTAGGCCAGAGAGATGGTCTTATATTTAATATAATTCTCTGACCCGCACCTATGATCTTGACACTTTTTCTCTCCCAGATAGAACATGAAGGTCTACAGATGATGGACTGACTATTTTTAATGCCCATTTTTAATGGTTAAGCCATTAAGCCAGGAACTTGACTGACAAAGAACAACTATAAAAAGAAATGGGGACTGGGCCTGGACTTGGGTACAATTTTGATAAAACAGTTGTTCAGTTTTTCTTTTCCCCCCAGTATTGTGTGTTTTACGTTCTACTTTTAGAGCTTGATGACTTTATATCTGATCTCTTCAAATTCAGCTTGGAAGAAAGTATATGACAAATTAACTTATGCTAAGATATAAATAGTTGATCAAGTGCTATCCCTTTAAGAAAAACAGATATTTAAAAAAAAGATTTACCACTTCATGTTTATTATTAGTAGGTAAATGGAGAACATTTTGTAATGATCAGGTACATGTGGACACCAAATTTTTTTGTTTTGATTTGATTTGTTTTGTTTTTGCCATATATAGAGTGCTATTTTTTTCTGGTCCATATTGATTCTCTCTAATTGTAATAACCAAGCATAACACAATTTCAGGAGCTGGTGATAACATCGGCATGATCTATTCAAATGACAACAATGGCAATACTTAAAATCATGCAAATTATTTGACCATTTCATAAAGCTTCTTTTTAGACTTCTAGGAATTTTTCAAGTGTAAAAAGACATCTAAAACATATGTGATAGAATTAACAACAAAACCCACTTTGGAAGAGTAGGTAGGTATTTAAATTTTGGCTTTAAGATTTTTTTAACTTGGTTTAAAAATTGCAGCAGGGAGTGTGCTGAGAGAGGTAGAGAAAAAGGAATTTCCAGTTGACTGATTCAACGTGTCTGAAAATACTTAAGTAATGTAAAGGGAAAACTTCAAGAGCAAGAAATAAAAGTCTTTCGAGAAGATGAAGAGATGAACAATTCTTGTATCAATGGCTCCCATAGGAGAGAGGTCTTCCTAAATAATGCTTGTTTATAGCATCCTCAGTGAGACAGTTAGCTACCTCCAGTGATTCATCTTTCACCAATGCAGTACTTTTCTAAATGCACCAACACTCTATCATTTAGATATCCAATATTCCAAATGTGTTCCACACTGACTACTCCATCTGCCATTTTTAAGACTCCTTGAGAGTCTCAGTGGAATTGTGTTGTTGTCTTTTAATTGACTGAAATATTCTATATCCTTCAAGTCATCATCATGTTTGTCAAACACAAAAGTTAAATCTCTTTAAAACCCTTTGAGCACCCATTTTCATCCAAATCCACAAATGAACGTGACTCTGACATTTGGATGGTAAACATCAGCGTGATGGGTAACCTCCTTCAGCACATCACCATTATCAGTTAAAAACAGGAACACAGGGACACTGTGTTGATGGTGTTTCTCAAATAAATTTTTATACCCTCCCTTCAGCAAACCCTTGGTTTCTTCCACAATTTATTTAAGTTTTACTCTTGGTAAAGCTTGTTTAACAAGGAAACTATGTGATACCATGCTACCATAAAAACGTACTTCTCAGTGTAGTATTTTTCATTTAGTTGCAATAGCTTTTGTAGATATCTGTCTGTAACCAGTTTATAGTTGTCAATAATATTATGATATGCTAGGCATCTTTCCCTTTTGTAGGAAAACCTTCTTAGTGTCATCGCAGTCTGGATGGTCTGAAGTTTGGCAGCACTTCTTTCGATGAAACCACAGATAACATCTTTTACTCTTGTAGCCTTCTTGTGGCAAAATGAACTTCTCTGAAATTCTGGAATCATTTTACATGCCCAGACTTTTTCTTGGTTATCCAGTCTTCCTAAAGTCACTCTGAGTTCTTTTGTCCTTAAATTTGTCCTAGAACTGTGGCATAGGTGGCAAGCAAAAGCCAGAGATGAAGAGATGAACAATTTTTCAATGACCTCAGTCTTCTGCCCCATCTCCCTCTTTAGGGTGAATGTGTACTCAGCCAGCATCACCTCTTCCACCAGAACATACATACTGGCATTAACAACAGTGTCTAGTTTTGCTCTGATGTCCTAGTGCAAAGATGAGACCCCCATACTCTTCTTCCCGACCACAGACAAAAAAAAGATGACATTCATGAGTTTTCAATGTGTGAAGTTTGTGTGTTAGCTCTGGAAGAGCCCCAGAAACTGGTGATTTAACAACCAATAGAATTTTAAATCAGAGAAATACATCTTTAACTTGAAACATAATCATAAACTAGAAACATAATCATAAACTAGATGACAGAGTGGGAGAATGGCATTTTAGAAAAAAGGAAAATGGAATGAGATGTGATCTGAGATGCATAAGATTTTAGAATTTGAGGGTAAGAGTGGTGATTTTAGAGAATCAGCACCCCAGCCAGCAGGGAACAGAGGGACTGAAGATTATCATGGACACTGAAATGCAAACAGGACTCAGCATTGCTATAAGCTCTCTCATTACCATGTCCCTGCCCCTCCCCTCAAACCCTCAGCTCTAGACTCTCCATCACCTGCTGCCAATGGAAAGTAAGAACGGTTGTTATGAAATTATCAGCCACAGCTACCAAAGCCTGAGAAGAACCAGCCAGAACCATGGACAGGATAAGTGATGTATCTTTAAGATTTAAAAAGAATACATAAATTTTGAAGGTAAGGAAGGTGAGGTCAATAAGAGGTACTCTGAGGCCCAGGTATGTGTGTGTTGATAGCGAGATTGTTGATTTTGGTAATGGGGCAAGTTGGGGGCATAAGGGCTCATGGAGAGTCATATCATTTTTCTGCTTATATAACTTAGACAGGCTGACTGATTTAAATGTGGCTTTTATCTCCAGTGGGCCAGACACATAACAGGAAAAACCAAAGAGAAAAGAGAAATTAAACTTCAATTTTTTGCCCCATGGCCTGATCACTTGAGTGTCAGGATAAAAATGTGTATTTGGACATCACTAACCTTATCAATTCTGGGCATTGAGTTGATCAGACTCAGTATCCCTATTTCATAGGTGTTTCAGGCTAAGGAAACTTGGAAGCCAAACTAAGATTAGACTCCAATATTCTTTTTAAAAAATATGTTATTTATTTTTATTTATATATTTTTCTTTCTTGACATAGTATATTTAATTTTAAATATGTCTAATATATTTCTAAGTACCACTTTCCTTTAGCTTGTTATTATAAGTTATCATAAAAATGACACTCTGTAAATGATGTTTACAAAGAATTATGTGGCATTTGGGAAAAGGCACAAGATGTTCAATGTGTGAGGGAAAAAAGTGGAACACAGTTGCATATAAAGTGTTAGTTTTAAATTTCTCTGTTTTTCTAATTTTCTACAATGAGCATATATTGTTTTTACAGTTGGGAAACATATTTATTCAGTGGAACCCTAGTCAACTATCACAACTAAGGTAGAACAATTATAACACCCACGTACTTTGTTTATCTTATGACCTTATGGGTGTATAATTTATTATTTTAGCATTTCACATCATGGAACCCAGCTTAGGAAATACATTTATTATCTACCCTTTTATATTAATGATAATAATCAAGGGAGAACCCCTTTATAAAACACATTTTTAGCCGTTAGCTCGGTGGGTTAAACAGAAGCAAGCTTTTCTGCTTGTTATGGTTATCGGCTGAAACCATGAACTGCATTTTGTTGTTGGCTAAATAAGGAAGCAAAACTTAGTACCATGACTGTTTTGTCAAAATCCCCAAGAACTCTGATATTTTTTCACATATGAAACATTGACCCCTAACCGAGAAAGAGAGGGTTTGCATAGACACTTCTTAAACAATTTTTTCTCCATTGACTAAAATATTTTCATTTCATTCTAACTTTACGATTTCTTAAAAATTCAGCTTGCCAACTTTTTTCTTACATTATAATACTCAGATAAATTCTCCTTACATTGTAATAATTCTTATTTTGTCCAAGATACTATAATATTTATTTATTTTTAGACAGAGGGGAAGGGAGGGAGAAAGAGAGGAAGAGAAACAGCAATGTGTGGTTGCCTCTCAAGCACCCCCTACCGGGGACCTGGCCTAACCCAGGCTTGTGGCCTGATTGGGAACCAAACTGATAACCAAACTGAGAACCCTGTGGTTCTCAGGCTGGCACTCAATCCACTGAGCCACACCAGCCAGGGCTAGGCTCCAAAATTCTTGAGGCCCAGCTTAGACTCCTTCAAGTTGATAAACAAAATGACAACCAAAGAATACATTAAAACTTATATTTGTAAATTTAGTGTAAAGGTAATGAACTCAGAATTGTCTAGTGACAGCCAAATAAATATGAGCTATGAGTAGTGCATGTATAAGCAAATATCCCATAGCACGTGTTGACAAATAGCAAGGGCCTTAGAAACATTGCTGTGGGTTTATTTCACCAGAAATCCATCCATTATCATTCTTTGCCTGCCTCTGAACATTTCATAAATCTACTGAAATAAACATACCAGGAAAAAAAATCCCATTACCAGTGCCTGTCCTGAGTCTTGCCAAATGCATCATCTAATACTAGATGTCACATTACAGTACAATCCAATGAGTAGAAACATGTTTCAAAAACAGTTTGAGAGTAAGCAATCAATATTCACGTTTTGGACCCTAATGTATTTTTGTCAACGACTACACATAAAATGACTCACTGCAGGGGATTTTTCTATAAGTTTATGGATTAAAAAGTGGCAATTAGTTAACAAAAACTTGTTATTTTTGCATAAGTAAAAATATAGGTTTTCCCCGGCCGGGAAAAATTGCTGGGTTCTAAAGTTCCTTTCTAGATTTCACAATTTCTAAGACCATTTTTGTGGTAAGAATGATAAAAAGGTGTGAGGGTAAACAAAGTTTTCAACTGAGAAAAGACATAAGATGAGGATTACAATAATTCATTTAATTGTGAAACCTATTAAAAAGACCAAGAATATACTTGCGTAAATTATAAAGTACTTTGAGCAAGAACCTTTCAGTTTCACAGTTTCTGAGGAAAGAAGCACCTTGAGGGCCTGTGTGCTTCGTACTGACGTGATGCATGCAATGAAAAGGATTTCCTTTCAATTCCTGGCCCTATGGTGTTGTCCTAACAATTTAAATAAAACAAATAAACAAAAAGTTCAAATATGCCACTTAAGTAGAACATTCTTTTCACTGTGTTTATGTGTTTTTTTTCTTGTCCTTGCCCATATGTTACATATATTCTTTCAATCACTCAAGAAATAGGTGCTGAGCACCTATGTATGCCCACCACTGCTACAGGCATCAGGAAAGCATAGTGAACAAAACACAAAAAGATTTAGGAACCTGTTCTTGTGTATCTGATATTCTAGTATAATTTCAGTAGATAATCAAATAAGTAAAATAAAGAAAAACATCAGACAGTTATGATAAGAATAATGCATAAGATTTTATATATATACATATATATGCATATATATATATATATATATATAATGAGAGTGTAAATTTAAGTAGATAGTTTTTTGCTATAACATTGTTCAATAAACTCTTTTGGCCACTGCTGCATAATTTCCCCCTCATAACCACAAGTATGATTTAATTTATCTGTTCATCAATATTTGTTGAGCACTAATAATATGTCAAGCCTTGCCTTAGACATGGGGGATACAGGTAAGCTGACAAAACAAATATCTCATGAAACTTCCTTATATTACAGTATTATGAGTAAAGGATGACAAATTAGCGCAGGTAGAGTTTCAGTATACTTTATTAGAAACAACTCAATTTTATGTTAACACCATAAAAAGATAAATGTTAATTTATAAAGTATAGACTTTCACCCCCAGCCTAACTACTACTTTTATTCTCAATTTATAACTGATTGGTAGATATTTTCCAGCTCCTAGCCTTGTCTACATAATAAGATCTTCTGGCTGGCTTAGTACATTATGGCTATGGTTTTAATGGGTTTCATAATATTTCACTGAGTTATTGTCTCACCTATTCCACGTTCTCTTATTATGGGACAAATTCTTCCTAAGCACCCCGCCACTCTCACTCATACACACAGATATTTGGGTTTTCAGTCACATATTATGACTGTGTTGTGTAATGTTATTTAACCCCATCCTATCTCCGATATGCCCTTTCAAAAGCAAACCCTGTTTTGAATGTTGTGTCTATTAGTCACACATAATTTTTTTAAAAAATTATCATATATTATATCTAAATTGTATGGTGGTTAGTTGTACTTACTTTTAAATTTTAAAATATTATTTAAAAATATTATTCCATATATTGTTACCTGGCACTTTTTTGACTCAACACAATGTTATGCAGATTCATTCATGCTGTTGTATGTGACTGTCATTTACTCATTTATTATTGCTCTATGATATTTTGTTATATGACTATGCTACAATTTGTTTATTCCCTTGGCTATGACCATTTACATTATTCATAATTTTTGCTGTTATGAATAGTATACATATCTCCTGAATAGATGTATTAGTACTTTTGCATGTGTAGTGGGATATCTATCTAGGAGAAAAAAATTGTTGGATTGCAGGGTACGAAAATGTTCATTTCTAAAATGTAATGTCCAAGTGGTGGAAAGTGATGGTACCAATTTTTACTCTCACCAGCAATCTATAAATCCTTACATTTCATTACAGTCCGTACAACACTTGGTAATTACAGACTCTTAATTGTTGCTAATTGATTAGGTATAAAATAGTTATCTGATTCTAGTCTTCATTTGTATTTCCTAATATCTAGAGAGGCTGAGAACCTCTTTTTCTAGCCACTTGTTTCATGATTTGTAATATGCCTGTTTGCTCATTTTCTATAGCTTTCCGTTTTTTCTTACTGATTTGTAGGCATTCTTTATATGCCCTTATAAAAAGTTTAGATCCTTTGTGAAGTATGTACTCTTGATCCTTTTTCAATTACATGCGTGACAAGTATCTTCTCCTAGATTATAGCTTTCATTAATTTTACATTATATAATGTGTCTTTGATAATTTAAAAAAATTTATTTAATTCTATTTTTAATTATTTTAATGGTTAGTGCTTGACGTCCCTTCTTTAAGCCCTTACCTACCCCACAGCTTAGGAAAATACTCACCTTTATTTTGTTACATGTTAATACTTTGTTGATGTAAAGAACTTAGTCTATGAAATTTTTTTTTGTGTAACATGTATGATAGAAGTACATTTTAATGTTTTCTCTCATATAAATAATCAATGCTTCTAGGTCCATTTGCTGAACAGTCTCTTCTCTTCACAGTAATCTGTCACGCTGCCTCGACATACCTCTATGTTGCACTTATCTGTGAATCTCTTTGTGTGCTCTCCCTTTTCATAATGCCTTCTCATTCGTATTTCTCTGAGCAGTGAGTTCACAGGTGTGCATTACAGCTGATGCTCGAACAACACCGGGTTTAGGGCCCTGACCCCTGTGAGCTGGAAATCCACATATAACTTTTGACTCCTCTAAGACAACTGTCAATAGCCTACTGTTGACAGAAGCCTTACTAATAATACACTTGATGGATTCCTATTTTGTATGTTATATGTATTACACACTGTATTCTTACAACAAATTAAGCTAGAGAAAAGAAAATGTTTTTAAGGAAGTCATAAAGAAGAGAATACATTTACAATACTATATGTATTTATTGAAAAATTTTACATATAAGTAGGTCTGTGCAGTTCAAACCCATGCTGTTCAGTGGTCAGTGTGTATATGAACATTTATTAAAAGAAGTATGATACACTAAATTACAGAGTTATACACAGACAAATGATGAAAGTGTCTCATGAATTAAAAATTATGATTAATCCAAACCTGTGAACCTGATGTCCATAAAAGAGATGAAGGAAATAAATCAATAGTGCTATAAAAAGCAATATTATACATGTTTCTCTTTTATTTATTTCCTAAGGACAAGTACCCAGCAGAGAGGTGACTGAGCTAGTGGGTATAAAAGATTTCAAGAAGTTTAAAATATACCATTTAAAAGCTTTCCAAAGTGAACATACACATAGACCTTGCGAACAGACTAGTTGTTTAATTCACAGTGTTTGGCTTCCAAGGTCTTCGCTTCTGCCACATCCCTTGCTATGTCACCACAGTGCTGATCTTTGTCTTACACAACTAGGAGACAGCGTATTTCCTCTTCCTGTCACTACCTGCTAAAGCAGCAGACGCTGCAGCTGCTAGTTGGCCAGGTGAAAAGTCACAGACCGTTTCTGTGCCTCACCCTGGGCTCCCTTTCTCATTTTTATTAGTGACGTGTATATTCTGCTATGATGCTCTTTCCTTAGACGCACTCGAAGCTTGCATTTTTACTTCCATTACTTACATCTTCACTTAGATGTCACCTTAAGTTTAGGTCTTGAAAGGCCTTACTTTATTTAAAATGGCAACCCGCTCTCGCATTTTATTCTCCCTTTCTCCCTTCCCTGTTTTATTTGTTTATCTCACTTACCACCATTTGTCTTCCTTCCACCAGAGTCTGGAACTTAGATCTGTTGTTGACTCACAGATGCCTTCCCAGCTCCAACATCAGTGCTTTACACATGGAAGATGCTTTGTAAATGTTTGTTAATTTCTTTATGAGTAAAACATGTAGGAGTTACTCAGTATATGTGTTGGGTGAATGATGACGCCCAGGGGACTAAAAGGGACTCATACTTACAGGTTTCAATGTCTCTCCCACTGGAGGTCCAGGAGTAGTTGAAGCCTTGGGCAGTCACATGGGAATTGCTAGCTATAAGACAAGATTTCCAGAATACAAACTTTTTATAAAGCTGTAATTTAGCTTTGCTTTGATGTGCTGAATTTTTCATCTACGTGACTTTGGGGAAATCTGAACATTGAAAATATACTTCTCTATGTAGGAATGCTAGCCAGCATATGGAACAGAAGTTTTGCAGCTTATGTTTAATGCCAGCTTCTTTTTTTTTTTTAAGATTTTATTTATTTATTTTTAGAGAGGGAAGGGAGGGAGAAAGAGAGAGAGAGAAACATCAATGTGTGGTTGCTGGGGACTGTGGTCTGCAACCCAGGCATGTGCCCTGACTGGGAATCGAACCTGCGATGCTTTGATTCGCAGCCCGTGCTCAATCCACTGAGCTACGCCAGCCAGGGCTAATGCCAGCTTCTTATGGTTTGTTCTCTTTTTCTGTTCGTGTCACCAGCTCAGATCACTGGGACTACTGTCAAGATTACTTGACAGTACTTAAACATCACCTTAAAATCTCATGACAAATAAAAGGTACAGTATAATAATAAATCAACGCTTATTTTTAAGATTATAGTGATCGTCACTTCAATATATAGTAATCAGATGATAAATTACAAGTAACTCAAACCCAAAATATCAACATCAAATGAGGAATACAGCCTTCCGCCCAAACCTCAACACTGCCCGTGCCTCTGCAGCAACACCTGTGAGCCTGCTGTCTCTTCTGAGTTATCTCAGGAAAGCCTTGCTGTACTCACTGTGAGGCTCACTGTCTGGAGTCGATGCACTCACATCTTTGAGGGCATTGGAAGATGTAGCTGGATATCCTATTTTGAAAACAAATTTTCCAAATTGTTGTAGATATCTGCACACCTGTTTAACTCTGCCACTACTATAACAAGGGTGGCATGCAGAGCATGGGATATTTCAGCCAGAAAGGATCTTAGTACGCACATGATACTCACTTTATCTCATTCATTATGAAATTGAGTCCAAAAGGTACATGCTTACGAGCACATACTGAGAATTCAACATTATTTATTTGATACTAACCCAGTTTTCCTAACTAAAGCCAAGGCGTTACATTTATACTTTCCACACACATTCTTTTAGTGTCTACTGTGTGCCAGACTCTAGTCTCCAGGCAAATAATGGTAAAGACAAGGTTCTAACCCCCATGGAATTCATTTTACAGTGAATTTCACAACTGTCTATAATATTTTAACATTAAAATATTTTAACATTACAATATTTTAACATACTACACATGGTTTGGTATTTATATCCATTCTTAGCTTTTGGGTTAGGCAGCTTAGCTGTCATTATAATTCATCATTTCTCATTCTCCTGCTCCCTCTCTTCCCCTTAAAATAAGAGACTAGTTCATATTCATTTGAAAATATCTCTAAGGATGAAGCAAATTAAAGAAGAAAAATACCCAATCACACGCCACTGAAAATATGTCATGCCTCTTGGGAAGATAAATTTTCAATATATTATATTTATGTGTATTTCTTCTTTGTTCCAAAACATACTTTAGGTGGTTTTCATAAATATGCAATGCAAGAAGATAAAACAAGTGAAGAGAAAGGAAAAACATGGACAAGGGAAACACAGTTATGAAAGGTATGTTTAATTCCCTTGAAACCTGAGTGGGATGGCATACAAAATGTACTCTTAGTAGCTGTATGCCCCACATTTAGTCAGAACTTTCTAGTAACAATGCTAAGAAATAAAAAGTACATGTTATGCCATTGATGGACATCATAAGATAAAAACAGATAATTTTCAAGAGAAACAAAGCTATTTCTTTTACTGCGATTAAAAATAAATTTCTCCCCAGACTTTATAAAAAGGATACTGAACAGTGTACACAATTCTCAACAATATCCTTATATTCTGACAGCCAGCATGCTCATCTACCCTCAAGCTTTAGATGGTAGTGAACAGCATTCTGGCTTCCCAGGTATCTAAATTCTCAGAAAAGGGATGCCTTAAATAAAAAATATGGGTAATCAAATCTCTGAAAAAAATATGTGTGATAAGTAAAGAAATGGGCATTTTGGTTTATGCATCTATTAAGGAGTTCAGATATAGAGATGATCAGTTACTTTTTTTTTTTGCAATTCAGCTTACAAATGAATAGCAAAGATGTCTCTGTGTGTGTGTGTGTGTGTGTATACACACTATACCTCAGCTCCGTGAATATCAGCATATATGCAGAGAAGTGTTAGAAGCTGCCTCAGCTCAGATCATGTTATATGAGAAACTAAAATGGGTGGAAAAATATTTTAAAGATTAAATAAAAACAAATTTATGTATCTAACAAATACTTATTGAGTGCATAGGGGATAAAGTAAAAAGAAAAAAATTCCTTTGCCCTCATGGAACATAGTTTAGTGAGAATAAAAGTCAATGTGGCAGACTACTGGCTGATCACCAAAGTCAGTCAGTCCTCTTCTCTCTGGCACAGATGAAGTGAAGTTCAATTTCTGGTCTCCTGTGTGGCTAGGTGTGGACATGTATTGAGTCCTACTCAACGGACTGTGAGTGGGAATGATGACTGCCATCTCAAGGCCTGACCTATAACACCTCCTGCATATGATCCTCCATGATCTTTCCTCATGTACCATCCAGATCTTATGATGCAGGGAGACTTAAGAAGTCACAACTTAAAGGTGGCAGAGCTGCCAGCAGCCTGGGTTGTTGAATGACTATGGAACAGGGTACCCAGCCACTGGCTTGGCCCCTCATGAGCTCTTTCCTTAACTTTATACTATATCACTATGAAATCAAGTGTAAATGAACAAAATAAAAATTTGGACTTTGTTGTCACTGCAGTTTGTATTCCTTTGCAAATAGTGAAACTGTGATTGCAGTTCGAGGTGGTGAGTGCAGTCTGTGCTAGAGAAAATACGGTGTACCATGGGCTTCCAGACAGGGGAAACTTACCCTGGAAGTGGGAGCTCAGGGAAGGTTTTCTCAAAATATGACATAGCAACTAGGTCTGAAGGATGACAGAAATTAATAAGACAAGTTGGGAACTGGGGGAAGAAAGAGGAGAAGCAAGGAGAAGAATGTTCTAAGCAGTGTGTACAGAAAAGATAGGAGAGAACTGAAGTCAATTAAAAATGTTGGGAACACTGCACAGTGAAGAGATGTAGGTGGAGAAGTAAGCAGGAACTATATGGCAATGGCCCCATGGGAGAAATGACATCCAACTGGAACTTACAAGGTGCTCTCACCTAAGGGCAAGCCAGTGGTAGCCTGAACTATGTAGTGAAGGCGGTAGGAATGAAGAGAAGGCAACAGGTCTAAAATGTGGACTCGGCACAGCTTGGTTAATGATTGGGTATAGGAAAGAAAAGAGAGAGAGAGAGAAGTCAAAATAACTCCGAGATTTCTGTCTCAAGCAGCTATTTGGATCGTGCTATTATTAACTGAGAAAATCAACAGAGAAGGAGTTTTAGAAGTGGCCAGAAGTATGAAGATGAATTAGATTTGGGGCTGAGTGATTCTGAGTATAGATGAGACATTGAATTCCAGCAGAGGGTTGACCCTCTGAGTTAGCATTTTAGCTATGAAACTGGGATGTGAATAGATATTTGTGAGACACCAACATGTACACAGAAACTGGAGTAGCTGTGAACACCAGGGAGGGTGAGTCCAGGGAGAAAAGTGAACCTAAGGAGAAACAGTGAAGAATGCTTTCACATAATGGGCTGGTGAAAGAAGAAGACTGAAAAGGGGGAGCTGGAAAGGCAGGAAGAAAGTGTATGGTGCTACAGAAGCCAAGGGGGCTGAGGGCTTCCAGAAGCAGGACAAGTCAGTATACTCAGCAAATATTTGTGAGTCAGCCCTGTGTGTCAGTTGCTGGGTCAGTAGTGTCAAACACTGCCGAGAAGACAGATTTCCATATAGCTCTTGACTGCCAGGAAGCCCTTGCATTAGACCCATCAACTTGTATCCAGAGTCTAGAAAACAGAATTGCAAAGCACTTGAAGACCTGTGAAAACATTGTAGATTATCTATTAAAAGCTTGAATTCCAGAGCAAGACTCTGGGGGGTGAATTCTGGCTTAGTTCTAAGTTAGATGTATGATTTTGGGAAAGTCTATTGATTTTTCTCTTTTTCTCTAATTCCTCACTTGTAAAATAGTACTTTTTTTTAGTAGTGTGATTGCAAAAATGGAGTCATTCCTATCAAGTTATTAGAAGAGTGCCTGGCATGGGCAAGTGTTAAAAAGTGATCTTAGAAGCTATAAAATAGGGCATCTACAGTTAGTTCAGGTGTTGAAAATATAAGCATATCCTACCAGTGAAGACTTGGATCTCCTGATGAGTTTTACAATTGCCCGACTTTCCCTTACCTTGATTCACGGTAACTAATCTCTCCTTCCCCAGGCTAACACATTAGGAACTACATTCTAAAAGCAGCACCACAAAGGGATGATCGTTAGGGGTGAAGAGAGTGGCAGCTTTCTGGGGCATTAGCTTTATGACGGGGAAGTAATTTCTACTGGCAGTTTCACCTACATCTCCTCTTTCACTTCTCTGAGCCACCAGTAGCTCAGATTCTTGTGTAGTAACTGTGACTTCTGGCTCACTGCCTCCCACCACTCATCAAAGAGGAGGGCCCAGGCAGTCTGTGTCAAAAGCGGCTATGCTTCCCTTTCGGCAACTGGTTGGTTGTTACTTTGTGAACCTATGTATCACAGAGTCAATCTGAATTTTATTTCTCTCATTGAGATGGCTTTATCTTTGTCCCTCTGCAGCAGTTTCTTCAGTTGCCTATTTAAAAAATTTTATATTATGTATTTTTAAAGTTATCTCATATCCTTTTTGGAATAAGGCAAGGTAAAAAATGCATAGCAGCAAACAATAACTAGCCATAAATAATCATTAGATACTGTGAATTACTGGGAGATACGATGTAGGCCTCCTAATTGATAGAGAAAGAAAGAAGGAAACAGAGAGGGGAGAGAAAAGGGGACAGAGTAGACTGTATTCATGTTTCAAACAATTTTCAGAGGGATGAAGAAAATAATCTCTTTAGTCTGGGACTGTATTCCTCATGTCAGCTTTTGCTGACAGTCCACAGTCTCTTATCTCCCCTGCCATGAACCAGCATCATTCATTGATTCATTCATTCATTCATTCCTCCCCGTCCTCCTCCCTCTTATTCTGGGAACTGACCTCCACAGGAGTCACTGAATGACTTGAAAAAGAAAAGATAAAGGAATTGTTTTAACAGTGGTGATGCAGTACCAATGGTGATAGTAATGGCAAAGAAATAGAACTAGGAATCATCAGAGAACATTGTATTTATTTGTAAGCTATACTACTGTTACCTAGAAATCTCTGATTACTAAGCAATTGCCAGACACCTTTTAAATACCTCTCACTTAAGCGCAACAGACATTTTTCCTAGCAAGTCCGATTGCCCACACAGGATGGCACTGATTAGGTCCATATAATTTAATTCTAGCCATTTCACTGGAACCCTGATGAAGTATGATAACTTTACTGGGAGTTTCATTTGTATTAAAATGGATAATTACATGTTCTTTTTTGGAGGCCAGAAAATAATGTGAAAAAAACTGTGGATTTACTGCAAAAGAAGGAGAATTCATTGGATTCCGTGCAACACGCGTTGCTTGCCAATAATATAGGAGGAGGAACATGTGTGCACTGCTGTGACCTTCCTGTCACCGCTCTCTTGCCTGGCTTAGACATCAGCGCTGCTCTATGCTTCCTCCACAAGTGGCCCTGTGGTGCTTGTTGAGGGCTGAATAGTACCAATAAGCTTCTGGGAACAAAAGGATCAATGACACTCTGTCACGGCGCTGAGAAAGTGGAAGGTCATTTCAGTCTTATTGGTCTCCAGCTGAATTTTGTTTGGATCTCATCCTGAGGGTCTGAACCAGGTTGCACAGGTTATTGAAAGAGTGATCCCTTTACTATGGAACCTCATTCATCATGTAGCAGGCAGAGCTGAAGCCATTGAGAGAACTATCTAGGATCCTAGATAAATTAAATCCCACCCACTCCCCCTGGCTCTACACCATAGTTTAAGGTTAAAGCCACTTGGCCTGATATGAGCAGACCTCTAATAATACCCACATTGTTACTTTCTCTGGTCATTTCACACATTCTTTCATTTATTCACCTGGCATTTGGGAGACTATCTTTCAAGCATTATGCTTCACACAGGGGGCACAATGATCAGTTTCCCTGGAGTTTAAGTTTATGGAGGACTCATCAACCAGAGAATCAATAAATCAATTCAAGTATTAAAACACACAGAAAAGGAAAGGCTGATGCAGAGTCCCAGAAAAGCTCTCCTAGGGAAGTAGCAGAAGAATTGGGGCAGGAGAGGGTGGTGGTGAGTTTTCAGGCAGAGGATAAATGTGTGGTACGTGTCCATTCCTGGCCGGCCATTACAAGTCCTCAAGGAGTGCTTGTTCTGAGTGTTAAACTGACATGTGTGTGAAATTGTGGCACGTTACATGTTTCAACATACACCTGCAGCCTCAGTAGGACACTGGTCTAACCAAGGCACATGGGTGCCAGAACACTGTTTATTTCACAATGTTTTGTTGTTGTTGCTGTTGTGCTTATAAATAATCCCTTCCTAGAGCTGACCAGGAGCTCCTGGACCTGTAAGAGTACATATCTGACTTGACACCAAGTATAGCATTTTTAAGAATTGTTTTTGAAAAGGAGTTTCTAGCCAAGTCTTTAACAGACTTATATTGATTAACATGAAAGAGATAATCTTGAAAGATGGAGAACATTGATACGATTTTTTAAAAAACAGCAACTGAAGAAGAATTTTAGAAGCAAAATCTAAAGGTATAATAGAAGAAAATAGTGATGAGCTAAAGACATAATTTTATATAAATTTAAAATATTAGCCAATTTATACAAAGAAAGTAGTCATTTATATGTAAAAGCAACACAATATCATCCTCATATAAATGAGAAATCAGAAGATATACTTTTGCTGAAAAATTCACCTAATTAAGTACTACAGTCAAAAGAAAACCACCAGGTATGGAATTATCACAAAGAAACCAGCAGTAAATACTGAAATAGGTAAAAATAAATTCATATTGATCACAGTATCAAGGTTAAGTTTCTTCTTCACAAGGCAACAAAGCCTCTTCAATATTCAGTAGTTGGTTCTATTTTATAACTTAGCATGTACATAAGTAATGTGCTAAACCTAGTGACAGGGTTTGTCACTGTTAGTGGTTGTTTGTTTGCTAGCTATTTCTTCTTCAGTCTGAATGTTTGTTATTATTAAATCTTACTGGTGTTAAGAGGTACAGTATAATAAGTTGTTTCCAGGAAAGGGGTTTAGAAGAAAATACTTTGTACAAAGTATCTTGTTTATATTATTTCATAAACTACCATGAGATTAGATGAGAAGGCTTGAAACCTTCCTAGCCCATTTCTATTTCTATATACTTTAAAAATATTCTCACTAAAATTAAAAATTAACCATTCATATTATCACTGGAAGTTCAATTAAGTCAAAAGACACCTCTAGTCAGTTCTGGGCTGAACAGAAAAGACAGAAATGTGTTCTGTAAGAGCTAATTCTAGTTGGCTCCTTAGGATGTCGTGAAGCAGAACCAAATGTCTTGACCCAGACTGCTGCCACCTTCCCAGGGCTGTCCTTTCACTGCTGGAGAAGAGAAAGGCAGGAAAATGCATGGTGGGTTAACTGGGGGGAAATAGTAAAATACTTCCCAAGCAATTTAAATTTTAAAGATCATTCATAAAGGAACTACTATGTGCCAAATAACAGAGATAGGTGAGCAAGTGTGATGTAAGGTAAGTGGAGAATGAAGAGTAAATGGTAACAAAAATAAAAGAAATGTTGATTTGGTCATTGTTTCCTCCTTGATGGAATTAAAAAAGTACAAATTACAGGTCGATTTATTTGAGATAAATATTGTTTTCTAGGCTCCTTTTTTGGTCAGGGCATGCCTTCTCATGTGGGTCTTTGCTATGTAGTTGCTTTTTTGTGTTTTCACATTTGATGCTCACGATAACTATATTAACTAGATAAAATATTATTCCTGTTTTTTAAGATAAGAAAGCAGTATTAGAGAGGTAAAATCACTTGTCGCAAGTTACAGAACCAGTAGATGACAGAGAATTGAACCCAAGAACTGAACCCAAGGCTATCTGACACCAAAGACTGTGTTCATCCTATAGTGTTGTTAGCGTTAGCACAGCCTGCACCAGCAGAACCAGGGCTGCACCATGAAAGGGCTCAGTCATGGTCCCTAGCACACAACTACCCAAGAGGGAAGGCCTCTGATGACTGCTGCCTCTGCCTCGCCCACTGTCACCTCTCAGCTTCCTGTCATAAGATCACCCAACCTTCATGCTCTGAGCCAGTGCTTTTGGGGGGAGGGGTTTCCTCTGTTGGTCCTGAAACCCTTCCTTTGTTAATATCTTCCTCCCTTGTACTTTAAAAACTATCCTTCAATTTTCCCTCCAAATTTATTGAGTTGTTAATATGCACTGATAATCAGAAATAGTCACAGTTCTAAGTGTTAAAAACACTTCAGCATGCAAATAAGACACACACACACACACACACACACACACACACACACACACACCTTTGCCATCATGGGATTTACTTTCTTCTGGGGACAAATCAGACAAAAAAATGATACAAGATGTTAACAAGATGCTATAAAAAGGGCACAAGAGGTGAAATAGAGGGAGCTGCAGATTTAAATAGAATTATCTTGGACTCAGGTCAAGAACATGGCATTTGAACAGTAATTAGAAGAAGATGAAGTATGGGACATGTGGACTTCTGGGGGAAGATGTTTCCAGGTGGGGGGAATTGGTGAAATGGCCCTGAGGTGGGAGAAACCTTGGCATGTTGGAGGAAGAGTAAGGAGGCCAATTTGGGTGAAGTGAAATGAGAAAAGGGAGAGGATAGTACAGTGGGGTTATAAGATATTAATTGTATATAACATGTGGCCTTTCTTGCTAATTTAGTAGATATCCACCCTTCTTCACCTCCCACTTTCCTTCTCTACCCATGTGACCAAGATTCTGGTGGGTTTTGCTTACATCAGAATCCATCTCAAGTAGACACATACTTCTAGGACTAGATTGTTTTTATTAAAACACACATATAACTTAGACAGACTGGGTAGTTAATCAACCATTCTAATTTCCTACCTTGAGTTCCAAAAGGGATTTAAGGGGATTAATAATAAAATGGAACATTTGACACTTATTATAAACCAAGTACGATAATAGGTGGTTTGCATGTCTAGTTTCTTCTGTTGATTTTAATAACCCATTGAGAAAGGAACTACCCATACAAACATTCTCCCTTTTCTTATTCCTCTTGTCTTCCCCATTTCCTTCAAACAACCCCACTTTTGGCCATGCTTTAAGAACTATGTTTATTATTTGCCAATCCATCATACTGCTGCCAAAACCTTCAGCTTTCTGTGGATATGTCAGTGAGTAAATTATCACCTCATCATGTTTATTTTATTTTCACTCCATTTATTTTATTTATTAATTCTATTTTAATTTTAAATAAAATTGTATATATTTAGGTACACAACATGACGATCTGAGGTACATATACATAGTGTAATGATTACTATGTGCTAATTAACATATCATCTCTCCTCATATAGCTATCACATGTGTGTGCATGTGATGACGGCTCCTGAAATCTACTTTCTTAGCAAATTTCCAATATTCAATACAGTATTATTAACTATAGTTAATATGCATACATTTGGTCTCCAGACTTGTTGATCCTGCATGATTCCAACTTTGCACCCTGTGACCAACACCTCCCCATTTCACCCAACTCCCTATCCCTGGTAACTACTGCTCTACTCTGTTTCCATGCATTTGACTTTTGTTTTAGAGTCCACCTATGAGTGAGAGCATCCACTTTTTTCTTCTGTGTGTGGCTTATTTCATTCAGCATAATGTGCCCCAGGTTTATCCATGTTGTTGCAAATGGCAGAATCTCCTTTTTTAAGAATGAGTAATATTCTAATTATTTGTTTAGATATATATATGTGTGTATATATGTATATCAGAAATCCACAGATGGATAAAGAAATCATATATACATATATGATTTCATAAATATGATTTCTTTATCCATCAGTGGAAACAGATGGTGTTCATATCTTGGCTATTGTGAATAATGCTGCAATGAACATCAGAACATGGATATCTCTTAGGGGTGACTAACATCATTCCTTTGTGTATATACCCAGCAAAGAGATTGCTGAATCTTTAGTAGTTTTACATTTAGTTTCTTGAGAAACCTCAAAAACTATTTTTTATTATGCTTTTCATACTGTTTTCCATAGTATCTACACCAATTTACCTTCCCACCAACTGTGTACAAAGATGTCCTTTTTCCATATCCTCGCCAACACTTGTTGTGTTCTATTTTTTTGATGATAGCTACTCTAACCGGTGTGAGGTGATATCTCATTGTGGTTTTAGTTTGCATTTCCCTGATGATTAGTGATGTTGAGCACCTTTCCATATACCTGCTGGCCTTTGTATGTCTTTTTTGGAAAAATGTCTATTCATGTCCTTTTCCCACATTTTAACAGGTTGTTTCTTATTTTGCTATTGGGTTCCATGATTTCTTTATACCTTTTGGATATTAATCCATTATCAGATATATGACTTGCAAATGATGTTTTCTCCCAATCCACAGGTTGCCTTACATTTTGTTTATTGTTTCCTTTGCTGTGCAAATTTTTTTATTTTGACATAGTATACTTTTTTACTTTTCCCTTTGTTGCTTAAGCTTTTGGTGTCATAGCTAAGAAATCATTGCCTAGGCCAATGTCAAGGAATTTTCCCCTATGCTTTCTTCTAGGAGTTTTACAGTTTCAGGTCTATGTTTAAATCTTTAATCTATTAGTCTGTGTGTGTGTGTGTGTGTGTGTGTGTGCGCGAGCGTGTGCTTGTGCGCGCGCGCGGCACCATTTATTGAAGAACCTATCCTTTCCCATTGTGTACTCTTGGCACCCTTGTTGAAAATTAGTTGGCCATATACACTAGGGTCTATGTGTGGCCTCTCTATTCCACTCCATTGGCCTATGTGTCTGTTTTTATAACAGTCTTGCACTGTTTTGATTACTATGGCTTGGTGGCATGATGAGAACCTAGGAAGTGTGCTGCCTCCAACACTGTTCTCAGGGCACCTGGCCTGTGTGCCCTGAAGTTTGGGGGAAAGGGGACCAATGCCTGACTCAGGTTGAAGAGGATATGTTGGGAGCCCATTCTTGGCTGGCAGTGCTAAATGGGCCTAGTGAAGACAGATATGACCATAATGAGGAAAAGAAGCACTTTTCTTAAGTAAGAGGCCAAAGTACCTATTTTCCCATACAAACTAAAGGCCATGCAAAGAATTCTCATCCAGGGAGAATACCCAGGAGAAATTAAGAAGCCCCCATATGGGATAGGCCTCCAGAAGCTCCAGGGCTGCAGGAGGGAAGAAGCAGAAAACTGGAGAAGTGTAACCTGCACCAGAGAGACAACAGCCACAGGCCAGTCACAGATTTCTGAGGAACGTGCCGAAGCACCACGTGAGGTCGAGATGACTGTTTTTATTCTCCCCACCCAGAGGGCACCTAAGTCAGACTGTGGAGAGCGTGACAAAGAAGGTCCTTCCCCACCTACCTCTCCTGGTTTTCCTCTACCTGTGGTCCCCCAAAATACATTCAAGCCAGTGACTAGGAGTGGAAGAGAGGAAGAAGCCAGGAAATCATGAAGACAGCTCCCACATCTCTCCCCACCCCACAGACACACAGCACACAACCTCACACAACCTCACACAACCTCACACAACCTCACACAACCTCATGCCCAGGCTTCCACAGCTGACACAGACCCAGGCTGTGGATGGGAGGAGGGGCAGAAGTTCTGGACCAAATTAACTTTTACGAGTTTTGACATTATGCTTGAAAAGACTTTTAAATTATTGACAGGGATCTGGTCTTGTTACTAAAAGAGACCAGACAAAATGTATTATGTGAAAATCACCCAAAAAGAAAAAAAAAGCAAAGGAGTCTGCCTGAAATTTCTTTAGAAACTATTCAATAGAACCCTTCTTGTCAGGCAATGCTGGGAAAAAAATTAATTTTTGCTAACTTACCCAGACCAGCTTATTTATTAACTAACTACAAAGGTAGTTATTTATAAATTTTGACTATTATGGCTTGAGTGATCTTATCTAAATTATTCAAGACTTTACCTTCTTCCTGTGTAAAATTGAACCTGAAACTTACTTTCTCAAATAATATTTTCCTTGGCCTTCCATTCCATCAACACAGCATCTATTGGCATGACCACCTAATCTCCTCAACAGATGAGTAATTGTACTCTGTCAGTTACAGCACCTCCATCAGTTTCATCACCTGCAGCACAACGAGCTGTAAACCTGCGCCAACATTCACTGGAGAAGTGCACTTAAAAGAGTATAGGCTACTAACTACATCCAAACACATCTGAGTCATCCTCATCAACCCTCACATCAGGATGAGGTGGGTATTGACCTTCAGGCCCGCATGAAGGAGACACGTGGTGTGAGATCCTAATCTCTGCTCAAGGCCCTGTTTCCAGGTCGGAGGCAGACTGGGGAAACACGTGCTTCTGGGTGACTGAAGACAATGTGTTTTGCTGGCTTACTGGTCGAGACACGGTTTGCAGGACTCTCTTGAGGGAAGACAATAGTAAGAAGGATAAGGTTCATCACACACCACGTGATGCATTTGTAGACAATAATTATGAAATGAACTGAAAGACAGGTTGTGCGATAAATTTTTCCCAGAGACATCTTACTGCAAGGGGAGAAACTGGATAAACAAATATCCAAACTAAACCAGTCATCAAGAAGGCTACCCCTGACTTATGGGTGACGGGTATGGGAAAATAAAGAAATAAATTCTTTAACAACTTGTAACATGTGCCCCAGGTGAAATGTGGTGAGAAGGGTATAATGACCAGGTTTCCTAGAATTCACGGGAGAGCACTGGAGTTTTGCATGGATTCCGCACATATCTCTGGGCAATAAGAATTACAATAATGTTGAGACAAGAAGGGGTAACAAAAAGGGGAGCATCTTTTTCTCTGATTTGTTTCCAACTGCGGAAGCGAGCCTCACTCCCGGAGGCTGCATTTCCCAGAAAACGCTGGTCCAGGGAAGGGAAGGACTAAAGAGGCACAGCTGCCATGCCGGCCTATTTAGAGCAGCTCTGCCAGCTTCACGCTAGAAGGGATTCAGTCAGTGTCTACAGACAATTGTTGAGCACCCATCAGGAGCTCTCGGAGGCAACAGGACTCAGTCTCTGAATTCTGACTGTCTGGGTTTCATCCTGGCTCTTCCACTTTCTGTATGACATTGGGTAAGTTATTTAACCCCTGTGCCTCAGTATCTTCATCTGTAAAATGGGGATAATAACAGTACCTATAGTGTCGTTGTGAGAATTAAATGAGGTAATCCATTTACTAGTTTAGAATGGTGCCAGACACATTACAGACACTCAAATATGAACAAATACTGTTAATATTATTGCTTGCTACTATTGATACAATCATGGAAGATGGTAAATGCCTCACGTAATTACTAGGAAGAAAACTGGGAGCCCTTTGTATGGCAGCCTTCCACAAACCTTTTATTTGTCCCCCGTGATTAGGCAGACAACCCTGTTGAATCTCTGGTTGCAGTCTCTCCATTTCTACATGTGTGAGTTCTATTCAGACCATCACCACTTTAAATCATTTAAAATCTATGTCATTTGGTCTTCTTGCTCCCTGTTCTTGCTGCTACTACTTACCATACACACGGCTTCTGCTTTAGTCACCCACAGTGGCTGTCCGGTGATGGTGACTATCACGTCTCAAGTCCACAGTTCACTAAGTTTAAGTTCACCCTCACCTGGTTCCACCTCGCCTGAGCCACCTTTCAGCCGCCTCCCAAACACTGCCAGCACTCACCCTGCTTGTCTTCTTAGGTTCTATGCTCATTTTATTTTGTTTTTATCAAAAATATTGTCTGAATATTGGTTGCTCATTTTCCTTCCATTTGGGGCTATATTTCCTTCCAGACACCTCCCTGATTTCCTTCCTGTGCAACCTCCCTGATTCTGTTCCCCTCACCATTAACACTTACTTATTTTTCTCACTTTTGCATGCCTGGATACATAACATGTAACAATGGTAGAAAATACCAGATAGCAGGGAGGCATCTGAACACTTTAAAGCAGGCATGACGAGTGAAGGTGTCAGAAGCTGCTGTCACAAGAACATCACCAGAGTCTTCTCACTGCTTTGCAGACTCTCTCTGGGAACACCCTCTTAGCTTTAGAGCCCAGTATTGAGACCTACAGCTGATCCTGTCTGCTTCCCCTGTGATTTATATTTGACTACTTTTATCCAATGGCATGGTTTCCAGTTCAATCCCCCACACTTTTCTGACATGCTTGCTCATAAATTAGTAGTTTATTACATCCCCTGGGCAACTGCTTCTTTCAGTGTCTGAACTCTCACTTGCCCAGGATCAGGTGCATTCACCTGGGAAGCCTGCCAATGGTTACTCAAGGTGTCTAGGAAATATACAGACTGTGGGGACCAGCTAAGTTTTGAGAGAGGGCTTAATATTAAAAACAGTATCATCAGGCCCAACGGTTGTGCACTGACATAATGATAGGAGGGTCTGTGGGCTGGTGGGCAGTGAAATGGGAGGCTAGGCAAGCGGGCCCTGCCAGCACATAAGCTCTGTGTATGTGGGGCCTGCCTGTCTGGTTTATCACCACGTCCCAGCACCTCAGAAATTCCTGGCACCTTGTTGTTGTTGAATAAAAGCTTGCAGACGGCACAGGGCGCTCCTTGGGGCAGGAGAAGCCCCTGAGTTATGCCAGTATCGCCCCTCCCAGACTGGTCAGGCATCTCTGATTGTTCCTTGTGGGCTTGTTTCATCTTGCCACTTAGCTTGTCAGCCTCCTGTCTTTTCCGAGGACAGAAAATGCAGCTGGGACTCAGCAAGCATCAATTAGTTCAGGTTGAATTGAACTGGGTTTCTCTGGGTAACTCGTGAAGTTTGTTAGGAGTTACAAGGACCTCCTCTAGTTAAAGAATATTGTTTCCATTTTTGTCAACATTTGTTTAAAACCTACCCTTTTAGTGAGGGGAAAAAATGAATTGGATGTTTGCAGGAAAATAAGTAGCTTAATGGTTACAACTGAATTATGCAGTTCATTATATCTTACAATTTGAAATAAAACCATCACCTTTTGAAATGGGCTCCCAAGACATGTTCCATCTGGCTCATTTCCTTTCTTAAAAGAACACACCAGTGTGAATCCTACCAGCTCCTGAGGCAGCCAGTGATCATCACCCTCTAGCTTGCCAAGACAAAATTTGGACTTTTCAGTTGTAATTCACTGATTATTCTAAGAATATAAATTTTATTTAGTTATTCTCAACCACTGATTTAACATGTTTTTTTTTGACATAAAAATCAGACTGAGAATTGTTCCAAACATAATCTATTATTATTATCTTGGTAGAGGTTGAAATTTTGTAAGGCAAAAAATAGCTCCTCTTAAATTAGTGCCTGATTTAAAACAGGGTTTCTCATCCTCAGCACTATTGACTTTCGGACCAGATGGTTCTCTGTTGTGGAGGCTGTCCTGTCCTGTGTTGCATGACATTGAGCAGCATCCTTGGTCTCCACATATTAGAAGTTAGTAGCACCTCCCAACTTCCCATTGTGGCAATCAAAGTGCCCAAAGCCTTGGCTGGGTTGCTCAGTTGATTGGAGTGCCATCCTGTACACCAAAAGGTTGCAAGTTTGATTCCTAGTCAGGTCACATACCTAGGTTGCAGGTTCGATCCCTTGTAGGGGCACATAATGGAAGCAACCAGTCTATGTTTCTTTCTCATATCAATATTTTTCCCTCTCTCTCTTTCTCTCCCTTTCCCTCTAAAATCGATAAACATGCCTTGGGTGAGAATTTTTTAAAAATGACCCTATATACTACCAAATGTCCCCAGGGGATTGGGGGGCAAAGTTAACCTGGTGAAAACCACTGATCTAAAATAGTCATGAAGTCCAACCTGGTGGGTTGGTCCTTATTTTAAGGAAGTCTTTTGATTCTTCAGAAATTTCCCAACTATACCACCATAGTGTGACAGTAGATCAGGCAGTGTTTTTCTGTTTTCTAACAAATATATTTATTTGTGCTCTTTTTCCTTCCTTAATACAAGAGCTCTAATAAATTGCAGAGTCCCAAAGGGTAGCATTGTCGTTTTCCTTTCTTGAATTTCTTCACAGACATAAGAATGGTGCTTGGTCTGATGACAACATGTGATGTATGGCAACTAACCCCACAGAAAACTCACCGAGAAGAAATTCATTTCTGCTTACAGCTGGAAGAAGGGGTCATATGGCATGATTTTTCCTCTTTTATTCACTGTTGCATTTCCAGCACCTAGAAGAGTATCTGGTACATACTAAGTGTCCAGTAAGTATGTAATAAATGGGTTACATCATTTCCTTTTTAAAAAAAATGTAATGGGGTCCCTGACCCATTTTTTTAAGGAAAAACATTTCTTAAGATTTAAGGTTCTTTTTATCATGCACTTTCCAATAGCCACCTGTGCTTTTTTGCCACACAATGCTGCTCCTCTGACCCAAGCTTAGCCACTAATATTTTCTCAAATTCTCATCGACATCTTTGCCAATGAACAACTGCTCAGTTTGTCCTCTTTGTTTAGAATGTTTATTAAGCTCTCAGCTGAGTCAAATAAATATAACACACACTTCAAGAATCAGCTTATTTCATCTCTCCTGGCCAACACCTGAGTTCATAAACTCATGGAGACCTTTCTTTGCTCAAAGCCTAAGACTTATTGGTCTGTACCTTTCCTTGTGCATTTAGGAAATTCTTTTGAGAGGAAGGGAGAAAAAGCAAGGGAGGGAGATAGATAGATAGATAGATAGATAGATAGATAGATAGATAGATAGACAGATAGATGATAGAGATATTAATGTGAGAGAGAAATATCGATCAGTTGCCATACATATGTGCCCCAGCCAGGGATCAAACCCATAACGTAGGTGTGTGCCCTGACTGGAATCAAACCCCCACCTTTTTGGTGTACAGGATGACCAACTGAGCCACATCAGCAAGGGCTCCCTGTGCATTGTAATTCGGTAAGAGGCAACACCTTTCACCTTATGATTTTGACTCATCATTTCCAAGTGTGCATGTCCTCTCTCTCCATGTACTCTGCAACCCTTCTGAAGGCAGGAACAAATGATCATTTTTTAATACCATAGAGTGTATTAAATGATATCCATATAATGAAAGAATGTTATTCTCATTAATGCTTTTATTCACTCATTTATTAAACTAATACTTCTTACTGGCCTATTCTGAGCTAAGCATGTGCTAGGAGGCAAAACAAATATGTTCCTATTTTTATGCAGTGTTTAGCTCATACAGAGAAAACATGGTATCTCATGTAGTGAGAACCAGATTTAGCATCAGAAGACTTTGGTATGAATACCAAGTTGGCCAGTTACTATCATGTGACCATTTATGCTGTCAGCATCTCAGTGTTTCCATCTGGAAAATGGGAATGATAATGCTTGTTCTGTCTATCTGTCATAATAAAGAAGATCAAACCACATTACATTTTATGTGCCAGTATTTTCTAAGTGACTGAACGTGATGGTGTTAATTTGTTCACAAATTCTTTGATATGCTCCCCTTCAAGAAGTGGAACCTAATTCTCCTCTTGTTGAGTATGAGCTGGACTTACTGACTTGCTTCTAACAACAAACAGAATAAAGCAAAAATAATACAAGAGATGCAATTTTGGAGACTAGAGTGTAAAAAGGCAGTATGGCTTCTGTCTTGCTCACCGTATTTCTTGAATTACTTGGTCTAGGGGAAGCCAGCTGCCACGTTGTAACTGCCCCATGGAAAGGCCATGTGGTGAGGAGTGGAGGTCTCCTGCCAACTTCTCCAGCTTAAAAATGGACCCCTCAGACCCTGTGAAGTCCTCACATAACTGAAGCCCTAGCCAACAGCTTGAGTACCACCTCATTGGAGAACCTGAGCCATATCATCCAGCTTCGCTGCCCTTGATTTCTGACCCCTAGAAATCATTTTTTAAAAAGACATTATTTACTTTTAGAGAGGGCAAGGGAGGGAGAAAGAGAGGGAGAGAAACATCAACATGTGGTTGTCTCTCATGCATCCCCTTCTGGGGACCTGGCCCTCAACCCAGGCATGTGTCTTGACTGGGGATCGAACTGGTGACCCTTTGGTTCACAGCCCACGCTCAATCCACTGAGGTATGCCAGCTAGGGCTCTAGAAACTGTTTGAGACAATGTATGTTTTATAAGTTGCTAAATTTTGAGGTAATTTGCTATGTAGCAATAGATAAATAATTCATAGAGTACTATAGGCATTTAAGGTTTTATTTTTGAATATGCTAATATTTGTTAAATGAAGAATATTATAATCTTCTATGGTTTATTGCTGAGTGATAAATTAGAAGAGAAAGAAAAAGAAACTTGAAAAGAAAATGACAAAATCTTAAGAACTAGGAAAAATCAGATGAATGCAAAATTTCTAATGGGAGATTTGCAGGCACTTCTCACTCTGCCACACTCTTTATTTCTGAGTTCTATCAGCCGTGACAGAAGCTGCGGGGCATGTGCCAAAGGGGACAGGCTCCAGGAGCTGGTCACCTCCACCGACCGCTTTTGTTTTATTCCACTCCCTGTTCTCATTTTGAGTTAAATTAATAGTTTTAATTAAATAAGGATGAAAACTTTACTTCTACTCCACAGAGAACATGTGTGTGTGTGTGTGTATTAGACAAAGTTACCATGGTTCTTTGTTAAACACAAAGGCCATGGACTTGAAAATTAACAATTTGTTTCCATTAGTGTCAACTTCTGAAAGTCAGTGTCATCCCTTTGCCGTAGCAACACTGCCCCAGCCTGACCTCACTATTAATACTGCCATTGGGAGGCTGAGTTCACAGTTCTCACTAGTCAGCTTGCTCAAAATTAATGTGAAGCAGAAAAAAATTAAATTTAAAACTATTTACCTACATCTGGTCTACAGGCTCTCCAATTACAACCAATTCCTGAAATACCCCACTGAGAACACAGCTGTGGAGGAGGACCATTAACTTATTAACCTGTTTAATAATAAGTACAAAATTTAATTTCTCATTGAGTACTTATTGACCCTGATTTTGCCAGAGCTTCAAGTGAAGGGCCTGGAAGTTGTGCTAACTCTTGGAAACCATGAGAACAGGACTTAATATGTTTATCTAAAACATTAGAAGTTAGAAATGGTTATGGATGATACAATTTTTTTGAAATTTTTATCAATATGCTCCATCAAAGGGTTAATAGTTTGTGGAAATTAAAATAGTATGAAAAGCTTCTTACTTGTCGGAGACGTGCTCATGGCTAGAGAAGGCTGGGTGTTGAGGGCAGATTCTGTAACACTGCGGGCAGGATCTGTGGAAGGGTTCACTGAGCCTGAAGGATGAAGCAGACATTTATAATGAATAAAAGTATTGTAATAGAAAGTTAAAGTATTGACTTAGTCTCCCTCCCAAAAAACTTCATTTTTTTTTCCATTTAACAAAGCATTATTGAGGGCCTTTTAATAGGCAAGGCAGTGGGATATAGTGGTGGATGGCAAAGACGTGGGCCGTGTTTAAGGAGCCTGCAGCCGAGATGATGGGTGGGCAGCCAGGCACCGTGCTGAGTAGTGACAGTGAAGCTCAGGGGCCACGGGAATGAAAGGAGGGGCACCGGCCAAGACTGGGAGTTCAGGGAAAGCTTTCTGGGGAAAGTGACGTTTAACCAAGACCTGATAACACAAATACAGCAGCTAATATTTTGAAGTATTTGAAAAGTAACCACACAGTTTACAAATCTGTGACCCCATAAAAATTGTCTTATCAGCAAGAGTAGAAACAATGATACAACTATGAGATTGGATGTGACGCCGATGAACTTGAAACTGTTGGTGTTATTATGCTCTTTCTAAAGTGTCTATTTGTTTCATAAAACTTTCACTTGGCTACATTTCTTTCTGTGTGTGTGAGAGGGGAGCTGGGAATGAAGGAGAGGCTGAAATACATTATTTGACTTATTATATACTCACATCGATTCCTTAAAATTTCCACTATCTTACTGTAAAATATTCCTATCAGCAATATGAAACAATCTACAAATACCAAAAGTATCTAATGACTTTAGGAACACATGGGTTAAGTATGGGTAACAGATACTGAGGCTAGGGTGTTTGTGATTTTCCAGATTAAATGGCATTGGGAAAAGTGTCACATATCTGATAGCAATTACTATTTGCACACTTAATTACAAATTATACTATTGGTCCCATTCTATAATTTACTTTAAGGGAAAACCATATAGTATTTAAGTTATATCATTGATATCACAGAGCATACTGGAGAATTTCTTCTTGTGATCTAGATTCATCTATGTTTTATTCTCATTGTTGGAAATGTTGTCATTGCTGTTGGCTACAGATGGCACGGACAGCTGTCTCTGACGCCTGTCATACAATGATTCCTTGTTATTAATCTCTGAGGAGGTGGGGGAGGGCAGTTCTATGGAGAGCATATGAATAAGTTGGTAAAATAACCGTCTTCCTCCTCCCACACCATCCAAACAAGATGGACCTCTTAGCATGATACACACATTTGTTCATGATTTGGCTCCTGTCATGTCCCCCACCTTCATTTCCTGATGCTGCCTATTACACTTTACATCTCTCTCAAGTCACCTTGTTTGTCCTACAGGTGTTCGTTCAACCCAGTTTCCCAAACACAGTGTGCTCTCTGTGACTTCTTGCTCCTGTGCCTGCCATTTCCAACACTTTCCCACCCCAAACGTCCTGGGTGCACTTCCTCAGACTTAAAGAAGCCTAAGGATCTTTTTGATGTGTTCAGAGTTTGCCCTAGCAAAGGCCTTATTACTCATTGGTTATGCCCAGGAGAAGTAATTGTTTTATTCACTTTGTATTTTTGTATTTTATGCAAGTGGATGATGATTGACAGCCTACAAATTCCTTTTTAACATTGGAAGAAAGACCAGCTGAAGTACAGAGCTGACTGCTGGTGCAACATAAGCATGATCTTCCAAAGTAAGAACCTTAATCAGTATGAGCACGGCTCTGGAAAAACAATGCACAGGTGATTTTCTCTGTAGATGGTTTAGAGCAGAGGTTGGCAAGCTATGGCTCACAGGTCAAATGCAACCCATTACCTATGTTTGTAAATAAAGTTTTACTAGAACACAGTCATGTTCACTTGTTTATGTATTGTCTATATAAGAAAAGTGTGTTGCTTCTGAGTGCTAAAGCAGAGAAATTCTGGGAATATTACAGAGCAGAAAAGAGATTTAGTGAGAGGTGAACAGTTTTTGCTGCCTTTTGTTCCAGTGAAGAGTGATAATGTTGAAAGGCTGCAACATAACAGCACTCTGAGGTGCTTCCATCCCCGCCTGTCCCCAGTCTCCCAGGAACTCGTGCCCTTTGACAAAAATGATACAGAGCTTTTAAAATGAAACTTGAGGCCAAAACTTATCCTTCTGGTTTCAGATTGTCCCGCAAAGTAGAAACTCTGCTTTGGTTAAAACAAAACCCAGAGGGTGTCAAAGGAGCAGCTAAAAAAAACTTAATAGGAGAAAATTATTTTCCGAAACTCAAATGCAGAGTTTAGCAAAAACATATGAGCAAGTTTCAGACTTACATTGACTACTTGTCAGGGCCTGAGTGGCTGGTCTCAAGCCGCTCCACTTGTTCCCGAGTGTGTCTGCTCTGCAGCAGGCCCAGTAGGCCCTCAGTGGGCCCACAGTGGGCAGCAGCAACCACGTGTCTGTCCCGCAGTGGGCAGCAGCATCCACGTGTCTGTCCCACAGGGCAGTGGGGCCAATTTTAGGGCTTCCTCAGAGCTTGACTCAGCCCTTAGCTGGTCAAACTAGAAATAAACTCCAGGACCCTCTAGGTCCCTGCTACTCAAAATATGGCTTGTGGCGTTTCTTAGGAACTTAATAGAAACTCAGATTCTCAGGTCCTCCCCCACCCCTCTTGACCTACTGAATCAGAATCTGCATTTTATCAAGGTCCTTGGATGATCTGTATTTACATTGTAGTCCTTTACTGATACTCGCAGGATCCCCAAGATCAGTCATGGGTACGGGAGACATCACAAGAAGTATGTGTCTGACATATCCCACTCTAATATTCAATGATTCTTCCATCCCATTATTGATGGAGCCCCCTTTAATTCTTTCTCCATACCCAAAAGACACATGCACACTTACACACACATTCACACAGCTTGTTTACCCTTACCGTCCTTTTTATTCCCAAAATCTTGACCTTAACAGTTACCGTTGGAAACCCATTTAATAAACAAATCTCCGTCGAAGCTGATGCAGCCAGGATATTCCCCACCCCAGAGGGTATTCATGTTCAACTTTTAGACTGAGACAGAAGAAAATATCCCCCACACCTCAACAAAACAAAACACACTTGGTATATGCCAAAAACTTGACTGCAGTGCTCCCATTTTAGATATTCTGATCAGCTAGGATAGCAGGATAGGATATTTTTAAAAAATTAACTGTTGAATCACAGGAATCTGCACACCTTGGTAATTCAAATAACTGCCTGATGAGCTACTGATGACCCCCACCCTGACCCCTTTCATTTCTGAGTTTTCTAGAGAAAGAACCATTGAGCCTTTGAAATTCCTGGGAGACTGGGGCTGGGTGGGGAAGGGAGCACCTCAGGGCACTGTTACCTTGCAGCCTTCCAACATTATACTCTTTTTTGAGAACAAAAGACAGCAAACACTGCTCTCCACTCCCTAAACCTATTTTCTGCTTTGTAATATTTCCAGACCTTCTCTGCTTTAGCACTTAGAGGCAACAGAATTTTCTTCTTTATTCTCTTCTTAATATCTGTCAGTAATAATAGCTTGACAAGGCAATGACTCTTGGACAAATCATTAGAAGTTTACTCCAGTGTTTGTACAGCATCCAGTGGTATTAACACAGGCAGAGAAAGCATGTTTGGAAGTGTTTAAGAACTATAATAGATAGGGTAATACGATACAGTGATGGATCATATTACTTTACAGAGTTTCAACTGCATCTTCTAAATCATTTGCAAAGATATATGTCAGATTGTGACTAGAATATACGCTATAATTTTGGGAAACTGGGCTCTTCAAGATTTATTGTCTTTCATATTTTATCATAAAGGGTAAAAACTCATAAAAATTTAAAAATAACCTCTGTTCAGAGCCTAAAATTATACTAGATCCAGGGTTATCCTGTAATATTGGAATTATTGCATGCTTTAGGTGTCAGAATTAGTGCTCTTCCTTATTATCCTAAAAATATTCATTAGTTTCTAATCTTAAAACTAAAAGTTGTTCAAGAGAATGAGAAGACAAGCCACAGAATGGGAGGAAAATATTTGCAAAAGACACATCCGATAAAGGACTGTTATCTAAAACATACAAAGAGCTCTTAAAACTCAACAATAAGAAAAACTATCTGATTGAAAAATGGGCCAAAAACTTCAACAGACACCACATCAAAGCAGACATGCCTATGTCAAATAAGCATACGAAAGATGCTTTACATCACATGTCACCAGAGAGATGCAAATGAAAACAACAATGAGATACCACTACACACCTGTAGAATGACCAAAACCCAGAGCACTGACCGCACCGAGTGCAGGTGAGGAGGTGAAGCAAGAGGGACTCTCATTCATTGCTGGTGGGATTGCACAATGCACAACCAACCTTGGAAGACAGTTTGGTGGTTTCTTACTAAACTAATCATACCATTACCATACAGTCAGGAAAACGTGCTCTTTGGTATGCACTGAAGCAGTCTAACACTCATGTCCACGTGAAAATCTGCACATGAATGTTTACAGCAACTCTGTGCATAATTGCCAAAACTTAGACTCAACCAAGATGTCCTTTAGTAGGTGAATGTGGTACATGGATACAATAGAATATTATTCAGTGCTAAAAATAAAAATTGAGCTATCGACCTTGAAAAGACAAGGAGGAACTCTAAATGCATATTATTAAATGAAAGAAGCCAGTCTGAAAAGGCTACACACATACTGTATGATTCCCACATAACATTCTTAAAAGACAAATCTATAGATATTGTGGAAAAAAAAAACAACAACAACTCAGTGTTTGCCAGGGGTTGGGTGCTAGAGGAAAGGGATTAATAGGCAGAGAACAGAGGATTTTTAGGGCAGTGAAACAATTCTGTATGATACTGTAATGATGGACATGTGTCATTATACATTTGTTGAAGTCCCTCACATGTACAACACCAAGGATGAACCCTAAGGTAAGCTATGGACTTCAGATAATTACGGTGTGTCAGTGTAGGTTTCTCAGTGGTAACAAATGCACCATTCTGGTGTGTGGTGGCAATAATGTGGGAGAATATGCATGTGTGTGTGGGGGGGGGGGGGGTATGAGGGAAATCTTTGTACCTTTCTTTTACTTTTGCTGTGAACCTAAAACTGCTCTAAAAAAAAAATAAAGTATTTAAACAACAAGGCAAGCATAGTTTTAAAGTAATAAAATAATAGTTTTTAAAACATCGTTCTGTCTATGATGGAAATAGGGTTCCCTTTGGAATTTGAGGTTGTTTGGTGTTTAGCTCACGTCCTTTGGTTCTGCTGAAGCTACTGGCACGCCTGGGTGAGAACTGGTTACCTTTACTGTTCCAAGACAGCAGCCCTAACTGCATCCACACTTCAGAAAAGAAGGTGTATTTATTTTTGAAATAATTAGACAAAGTTGCACGTGGATCTTTCATTGTAGACCCATGACCATTTCTGAGTAATTTAACTGTTAAGTTCATGGGACAATTTGTTTACATACACATACACAGAGAGTTACAGCGACGGTGCTGCCGCCACGGTGCCCGATTAGCACTTGCGTCTGAAGGGCGGGGAATGGCCTTGCCTGAGCCACCCACACACCGTTCTCCCCCCAGTTGTCCCAGGGACCAACTCCCTGCGTTTGGACAGGGCTGGGAAGGAGCCAAGATGCAGGCCATGACCTTGAAAGAAAGAGGAACTCTTTTCCTCATCCATTATTCTGGTTTTCATGAGTATGTCCTAGAATACAACATCTCTGAAAATAGGAAGATGGTAAAAGATGTTTAGTCCTGCCGAGTTTTTTATTAATGACTTTCAAATCTATTTAAGTTTCATAGATATTACTTTAATATTACATATGTATATTGGACAGATGTTGTTACAAACTTCCATTTTTTATAGGCAATCTGTTGTCACAGTGTTAAAACATTTGTTCACATCTTTTATGTAGCAAAATTTCCACTGTTTGATCTGGTTAATCAAATGTTGTAGTAAGTAGAATGATCCTACATATCAATTTTCAGGTCATAAAAATCTTGTGTGCCAGATTCTGTGCTTCAAAGTAGTGGTACCGAAGCCATTAAAATATAGTCTCTATCCTTAAACTATTTATATCTCATATATAGTATACCCATCATACTAGTTATAATTGAATGTTTTTGGTGACTCAGAAGGAATTTTAAGATTTTTAAAAAGTCCTAAATGATGATTTCTCTTGATCATCAATATATTTGTGTTACTTTTCATTATATGGTAGAGAAACAAAATGCCAGTTAAGAGTTATTATTAATGGAATTTGAAAAAAAATCTGTAGTCATCTGAAATTCTTGAAAATAAGAATTAGCTACTTTTTATTTGACGAAAGTCTTTTCAGTAGTGTCCCATTTGTCAAAAATGCTTGCTCCTTTGAAATTTAATAATTTTAAGTAGTACAGCGAGAGTTTTCTGAGATTAAAATATCATGGAAATGATGAGTATTCTGAGTGTTCCAGTCAGACATGTTCTGAATTCACGGCATCTTGGCCAACCTGTGTTGACCTTATGCATTAGACAACTCACCCAAGGAAAAAGTGATTTTTTCGGACGAGATATTCCGCACTTTATTTCCAGGCACTGGAATCAGAGCCATGCACCAGATGGTCAGGTTTTGGGACTGGGTTTGGTTATTGCCACATTCCAATGTGAAAACAGACTTCATGTTCAAAAATCCACCTTTGTCTTTTCTTTCTTCGCTAGGAATGTATGTTTCTACAAGACAAATAAGAACAAGGTTAGCCACTAACATTTCCTGTATAAGCCTCCAGGGCATGGCTGGCCACAGTTAGGTTTATGGTAATGGAGAACCTCAAGGGGTAGAACCATAGCTTCTGAGCTGCGAGTGTCTGTGCCGGCAGGCCTGGCACTAACCAGAACTGCTTTGCTCAAGCTCCTGCCTGGTATCGGCCCAGGGTCAAGGTGTGAGATGTACTGATTAAGAGTACATCTTAATCAGTACACGGCTTGTAACCGTGGTTCCAGGGGGTTTGGGGAGAGGACCAATGAATTACACCTGCTCTGGTGAGAACCTGGGAGGGCTCTGCTGTGAACTGAGACTCCATTTTGGGGTCCCCACTTGTGAGGTGTTCTGTGCCATATCAGTGGTTCCCCAAGTCCCCCTTAGGAAGAGAAAACAAAGGACCAGACCTGACATCAACAGACCCCTTGGTATAAATGTATGTGTGATGCATATTCGTACTTTAGTGGCATTGCTGTATTGTATGCGTTTCCTGCAATAAGCTTTAGATTTATAACCATTGTCATTTTTGGATCCTGTGAATCTTCTTTAGAAATAAGAATCTATTTAACTGCCTCTGTTAGTACAACCTCCGAACAGCTTACATGGCAGCAGGAATTTAATGTAAAACCATTTGTCTTCATAGGCCAGAACTTTCTGAATTCTCACAGTTTCTTTACATTAAAGGTCCTAAATGCTAGTTCTGAAGTTATTACTTGCCAACTCAGCACTAAATGTTGTTGTATGCTGGTAGATTTCTGACCACACTCTCTGGTCTTATGGTTGGGAGCATAATTGTAACTGCACAGGAACTTCAGTACTTTAATATAATTTTCTCCTTCATTCATGCTGGTTCTGTCCAACCTCACAATGCTGTAACTCGCCTGCCTCCTCTCCCAGACCCTTCCACCTTTGCACACACTGCACGTCCATTCCTTTAATCATTAAGCTCTTGGGATGTTAGGTTCTGGTCAGCATCAAACTGTCTTAAGAACAAAGCCCCAGGTCTGTTAACCATGATAACAGGGTTTCTGCTAAAATAAAGATAACAATCTCACTCTCAGTTATGTTTAGCCTCAGCCCTGTGAAATCGGAACATCCCTACCAACCATGTGCTCCTGAAATCAGACTGGACTCTGCCACGGCTGACATCAGACCTGAAGCAATGATCAACTACTCCCTGTTCTAGCTCGGGTGACTCAGCAGAGCCCATGACTCCAACTCCCTTAGCTTCCACGACTATGATTTCCCCCTATATAATCCATCACCTAGAGGCCATTGGAGAACTGCATCTCAGAGTACTGCTGCATCCGTGCCTCTGGTCTTGGTGCCTATTCCCTAAATAAACCTGTATTTTCTTTGCTGCAAACTCCTGTTTGCATCTTACTGGGCTTTGATGCACACAAGCAAACTAACCCCTTTGGTTCAGTAATATAATGGGCACATCAGATCAGGGATTATTTAACAGGAGAACATATCTACAATGACATTTAATAGACATTATCAGGCCCTGACTTGTGTGGTTCAGTTGATTGGGCATAGTCCTACAAAACAAAAGGTCACTGGTTTGATTCCCAGTCAGGGCATATGCCTGGGTTATGGGTCTGGTCCCTGACTGGGGTGCATGAGAGAGGCAATGCTTATATCGATGTTTCTTTCTCTCTCTTTCTCCTTCCCTTTCCCTCTCTATAAATAAATAAATAAATAAATAAATAAATAAATAAATAAATAAAAATTTAAAGACCAGATATTATACTGATCACATCCTGTCATTGTTGTGGGTGAACTGCTTTTAAAGTGAACTAATAACAAAATCCAATAATACTCTTACAATGAATCAAGTAGATAAACACAATCATTCAAAAACATAAACCTTTAATTTTTCAAATTAAAAGTAATGCAGTAAGAGCTATGCCATTCAGTTACTGTTGAAAATACATTGCACTTTGAGGAAAAATGCCTCCGGAGAAAGGAGCAGAGCTGATACCCAGGAAGGGAATGGCTGGGATTGTTCTGGCAGAGGCCGTCAGGTTCCTCACCTATGAAAACTACGGCTTTGAGCAGTCGCCCCTGAGCTCATTTCAGTGTGTGTTCTTGATCCGGCAACTTTCAATCCCCTTGGTGAACAGGGCCAAGTCCTTTCTGCGCACTTCCTCCAGTTCCCCCAACTCCCACTCCACCCAGGTCCTTACCAGAAAATGCAGAAGTCATGTTTATTGATTTAAACAGTGGTACTATATTAATTATTAAATATAAAATTATTAATAAATTTATGTTGAGTTAAACATTTTGCCCTTACCAACAAATAAAACGTTAGTGTTTATGTGTAAGTTGATTAAGTCAACTGTATTTCTTACATGCTGGGAAATGCTGCCCCCATCCTCCTGGAGGGGCCAGATGAGCTATAAGAAAGTGGCACCTGGTAGGCAAGGTGATGTTTGTCTTGGAAGGAGAATTGTTCTTAAATGCCAAGATAATCTTAGGCAACTGCAATTTTTATTGTTCTTTGTTTTCTTTCTTTGCTGATCCCATTTCCATTAAATGATTTCCTTACCTTTTCTTTCACCTTGAGGAAAGCCACCGTCTGTGAACCACGTGAGATTTGCTGTAGGAAACACATTCTTCAGTGAGCAGGTAAATGTTCGCTGGGGTAAAGACAGGACACAGAAAGAATCATGTGCAAATTCGGAAGAAACAGATGACCCTAGTATCCTCACTGAGCCTCCCAAGAGGCAAATCAACAGGAAATACTTTCTCCACTTTCAACAGTGCAGTGTTTACATTTAAGAGGTTGTATGAAAATTTGAACTATAAATAGACTTTCTCCTTATGTTATAAGTTAATGACTAGAATTCAAAACAATACTAACATTGCAAATCTGCATTCTTGGGTTTGATAGAAGAAAATCACAACTCCGCATGCAGAATAAAATAGTACTAAGTGGAAATGAAAGGATAGAAGGAAGAAGCTATAACAGAGGCCAGGAAAGAATATTCTGTTAGACTAAATGTCACACTTTGGTTGTTTCCATTCCCCAAGTAGTGTAAAGTACTATCTGTAGCAATAAACACAGTTACTCCTTAACATAAATACCTCACTTTTGACCTGTAGAAACTTTTCCTAATTAATTTTTCATTTTATTTAATACTATAGGGTAGGTGGGTCACACCTGATCATTGCCACTTGACAGACGGAGACACCAAGGCACAGAATCACAGAATGGCTGAAGGGGATAAATGGAATATAGTTGATGGCACAACTGGGAACTCTGTTACCTAATTCCAGTCCAAAATATTTCCTGGTAAAACACATTTATTGAAATAAGAGAGAAAGAAAACCAGGTAGTTTATGTTACAGCACTAGAAAGTTTAGAGGTAAAGTTGTTTTCAACACTCTTTTCTTTGTGAGATGGTGGTTTCTTCAATAGCTTGGTGAAAATATCCAATAAGACTTTATTGGATCCTCATTATTTTATCTGAGATACTGCAAAATTATAATTCCACTTACAATTACTTGTTTTCTCATCAAGAGATGGGTGTAGTTTTGTCTATTACCAGCTCTTGTTCTTAGTTCTCAAATGTGTTCCAACTGATGACTGTAAAGAACTGGTAGTTACCTAATAAAGAACAGTTAACTGTACGTCATGCTTGGTGTGCCAGTTTCCCCACAGACTAGTTAGCCGCAAAGCGTCTGCACCTATAGAGCCGAGAAACCAAATTTAAACATACTGAGTTACATTTCTCTGGTGAGATCCTACTGAGGTGTAGTGTGACACCTCTCAGTGTGGGACTACAAAAATCTCAAGGAAATGATGCAACTTTCTGAGGAAGCTATCTGTCGTGTATCCAAGACGGTTAGCAGCAAACAGTGCAGCTCCCAGTTTTCCCACTCATTCAGCACTTGAGAGCGGGGATACACACAGTGCCAGGAATGCAGATCTGTGAAATTCTTTCACTTTCTGCCCTAACAAATCAAAAGTAAAATCAGGTCACTTAAAATATATTATTATTTATTAAAGAAAAAAGAATTTAGTTTATTTAATCCAATAAAGTGTTAAAGACTGATGATTATCTAAAGGTGGTCCAGGAAAGGACATGAGTAATAGG
The DNA here is from genome assembly GCA_004024845.1 of Tonatia bakeri. Lineage (NCBI taxonomy): Eukaryota > Metazoa > Chordata > Mammalia > Chiroptera > Phyllostomidae > Tonatia > Tonatia bakeri. Next base: position 57,442 of record PVIA01001908.1, read on the forward strand.
AAATGAAGTATTATGTCAACTTTTAACCATCCTTATGATTCATTTCTCCCATGGTCAGTTAACCCACCAAAAGATGATGCTGTGGTAATATCAGTAACCAGTGTGAGTTCCATTATTTCACAAAGATTCTGTCTCACTGAAAAAAAATCTCTTGTCAACTTAAACATGTTTAAAAGATTTAGCTCTTGTGGATTCTCTGAATTTAGATTTTATGGAATGATTCAGATTTCAAATATTGTATTCTATCTCTAAACTATGTCCCAAGATTTTGTTTAGGAATATGGTTTTTGTCCAGAAACTCCTCCCAGTCTCTCTAAAACCGAAAACCTGTAGAGTATACTAGTTCAAGTTGAAGTCAAACATTTTAGGAAACATCGAGCATGTATGATTTTACTGAACAAATGGAGCTGTCTTTATTTGGAAACTTCTACTTGGCCCAAATGCATAAGAAGAAAGTATGTTAAATTTAAAAAAAAGAAGAAGAAGTAACTATGCATGAACGTCTGTGTGCACACGTACAAACATACCCAGTGACACGTTCCTCTGCTCTGAAGTAAAATCACTCACTTACTCATCTTGTGCCTGTTGCCTCTGTGAGATAAGCAAAATCATGGGTTTCTGCAATATGTTATGCTAAATCTACCTGCAATAAATGAGCAATAGTACAAAGAATTATGTAATAAGTACCAAAAAGTGTTTGGACATTTTTCAGGAGTTCAGAGAAGAATGAAATCTGAAAATAACTTAAAGAACAGAGTTGCAGTTTGTGGTCAGGGAAGAGATGAGCCCGGCCTCTACAGGTGGGCTCTGCCGGACAGTGGTGAGGAATCCGCAAAGACGCACAAGTGAAATGGGTTCGTAAACCAGCTGTGAGCTGGGAATGCTGCTCTGAAAGCAGAGGCAGGCCAGTGGATGTCTGGAGCACTAGCAGATTGAGGAGCCGGGAAAAATGGATCCAAATATGTCTGTAAAACTGATCATTCCCTTATTTCCATGGATGAAATACTGAAATGGTGACCACTTGTCAGTTAACCCATATTTAGTTTTCCTAAGTTCGGACATAACTTTTTCTAAAGGGCTTTGCAAAGAATCATTTTGAAAACATTTAGCTTTTTAGTTTAGAAAGAGAAATCTTAAACAAAGTTTCCCTATGTCTTTACTAACTCTTCTTTCCTATTTGCAGTCTTTCCTCCTCCCCTGCCCCTTTTCTTTCATTTGAAATTTTACTTTGTCTCCACACATTTTTTACTTTGCCTTTTCTATTTTTTCTGCTACAATGAAAGGTTTTTTCTTCAAAATACACCTTCTTTAAAATGTTTCCATCTCCTCTTGGCAGGTTTTTCTTCTTCAATTAACATAATGTATATATTCATTTATTTATAATGTGTATGGATATATGTCTTTTTGCCTAAGTTGTGATTATCCCTTTATTTTGCTCCAACTCAAAGTAGAAGCCAACAGGATTTCAGCTTTTCCAACTCTATTTACATAATATAATAAAAAGCAACTCCAAATTTGTTTCTCAATTTGCTATGCTTCTTTGAATGTTTTTATTTTTTAAATTTAGTTTTCCCTTTCCTCCAAGTTCTTTGGCTTTTTATTTACTGTATTTACAACACCTGTAGTTTCTAAACTGAATTGAGACTCTTGGCCTGACAATTGGACAAAATACTTGAAACCACAGATGCCCTTGAGGTATGTGGTTTCCTTGCCCATATTCACCATTTTTCTCTTACATCTCATTTGCTTGAAAGCCAGATAACCTAGTCATCTGGAAAGAAAACTGAGACGTGTAGGTGCTGGATTTGCTGTTTTACTACATGGCATTTGCCAGGAATATTCTTTTAGTGCTGGAGGGGGCAGAGAAAAAGTTTGCACTTGTGTCTGTGTTGCAGAAAAACCCACAGGCAGGGACACATCCACTTTGAAACAAGGCTCCTCTGGAAGTAGGAGGGGACAGGAACTGAAGGTGCCTTCCTCCTGGGGCAGGAGCCAGCTAACAGCTATTCATGGCGCACGGAGCATTCTCCCTGCACTGGAGCCATCGGAGACAGGACCAGAGCCTCCCTTGACTGTAAGTACCCACTAGTGGCTGGCAGGTGTTTTCCAGTTGTTTAGAGTTGCAAATCTTGATGAATGAGGCTCTCATTCAGTTAAGAAACAATCCAAGTAAGGAGTCAGTGGTCAGGCTGCTTTTAAAATGTAATATAACATTCTATTTTTAAAAAATTCTTAAAATGGGGTAAATAGGCCAAACATCTGGAGTAGGCTGCTGTCAGGAAGGTCTTATCAGCTATTGGCTTTGCAGGTAATGGTGCCAAGGAAGGTGGAGTGTGCTGAGCTTCTTGCCAGGACCACCGGGTGACACTGAGCCTGTGGAGATATGTCCACCTGTTTCTCCTCCGTGCATGCCAGCTCCTCCTGCTGAAAACAGCTCAGCCTGCTGTTTGGATTTCTTAGAATTCCAGCCCCAGATGACTTCTCTAGGGATACACTGACCTCACGTTAGGAACTTTACTACCTGGACCCTGGCAGACTTCTCAGTCTCTGACTGCTTGTTGCAACAGTTCTGAGGAAGCACGAGTCTCTCTCACATGAGCATCTGTCTGGGCTTGCTGCTACCTACACCGAGAGAGACCTGGTGAAGCTCCAGTCCTGGGCATCCTGAATAGCCCAAACCCTGAGGCTGCTCCTCCTGCCTCCAAACACATTTCACAGGTATCTGGAAGCACAGGGATCGTGGAAGCAGCCTGAAGAAAACCTCAGATTTTTAACATTCAAAGACACTGTAGTGGTGTTTGATGTACATAGAACACTGAGTTCACTGAAGAGCTCTGTAATTATTGCACTAATTTGTTTTGACTTTCTGGCCCAGCCAAGGAGGGATTGGTACATACTCGGGACACAGGGGGAATGTGCAGGAGAGCACTGGAGACCATTTCGCTTGCCTCTGACTCACCCTGACTCTCCAGTAAAGCAGAAAGGAGAAAACATTACACCACCCCAGGGTGGCCAGCCTTTCTTTGACCATTATTGTGAATCACACAGTTCCTTTCCAAATACACAGTTAGCCATAGTTGTGGTTCAACTAAGACTTTTAGCTCAAGGAAAGCTGTAGAAGAGGAGACAGTATGAGGCGGGAAGAGGAGGAAGGGGAGAGAACTGGGACAAATGCAAAAGGGAACTTACAGGTAAAGGAGGAGGAGGAGACCCACAAGATGGGAGAACTGGTCGGCCCCTTTGTGAATGCCATGTCCATCCCGGTGCCCCACAACAGGGGGACCCGGTTTTCTGAGGCATGGGAGTATTTCCACCTGGCCCCTGCTCGTGCTGGGCACCACCCTAACCAATACGCCACTTGCCGCCTGTGTGGAAGGCAGGTGAGCCGTGGCCCTGGGGTGAATGTGGGCACCACTGCCCTTTGGAAGCATCTGAAGAGCATGCACAGAGAGGAACTGGAGAAGAGTGGCCATGGCCAGGCAGGGCAGCGCCAGGACCCAAGGACTCAAGGGCCCCAGCTCCCCATGGGCATTGAGGGCGATTGGGCCAGGCTCCTAGAGCAGGTGGGGACTCTGACTTTGTGGGCCAGCCAAAGAGAAAAGGACCTTCTTAGGAGGGAGAGGGCAGTGGAGTGGCGGGAGCGGGCTGTGGAAAGGAGAGAGCAAGCTGTGGAGGAGGTGGAAAGGGCCATCCTGGAGATGAAATGGAAGGTGAGGGCTGAGAGGGAGGCCTGCCAGGGGTACACAGACCAGCCTGCAGCAGCTCACCCCTTCCATTTTGTTTAAGTATGGCTTGGGGAGATCTATTCTGGAAGCACTGACTTTAGACTCATAGCAAAAAGCCATTTTAGTTCCAGCTTATATATATAGCAAAGCAATTTAGTGGGATTTTGTTTTTAAGAGAAAGAGTGCATATTATGGGTTAATCTCAGCAGGTCTGAATAACCAATGCCTATCTACAGGGTTCCTAGTGCTGTACTAATTAAAAACTTTAAAATATACTAACTAACTATAGATGTTGTTTTGCTACCATGGGTCTGTGACTTGTTTGTGGCAGAATGTACCAGCCAGCCACCATTGTTAAGTGAAAAGAGTGGGAGTTATGCCTAGTAGTTGGTTTTGGTAAAGCCGAAGGTTTTGATAGTTGAAGCCAGTGGGGTAGCTGGACTGCACCTGCATGACCAACGTCCTCTAAGTGACCCCACCAATGAGCAGAACTTAGGCTTCCTGGGACCAGGAAGGTGTTTGTATGCATATAGTGGTGATTTGAGAACTGGATACAAAGCTCGTTCTGTGGAATCCAGCAATGGAAGGACAAAGAAGCTTGGATCCGAAATCTCCAGACCTTTCTGATATGTACCTTTCTTCCATTGGTGCAGTGCTGTCTCATCCACTTTTATTAAAGCTGTTTCCTCACTATGACCTGTCTGAATCTTGCAAGTCTTTTCAACAATGTAATACACAAGTAATTAATGCATAATCAGCACAGAGAGAATTAAAGACATTACAACTCCTTTGAATTAAACATTAAGAATAGAGGACATAAAAATTTATTTATAAATAGTTAAAATATAATCTAGTCTCATATTAAGGTCTGTTAAAGGAGAAGGGGTTAGTGAAGAAGACATGAAGGAAACTCAGAAACAAGTATAAAAAGATGGAGGGATGGGGTAAGTAGGAGAAACACAGACCAGAGGCACAGAAGCTAAAGAGAAAGGAAAAGGGATGGAGAAGAATGTGAACGTAGAAGAAGAGAGACAGCTCTCATGAGAAAGTTCACCCCGAATGGTAAAAGAAGCCATGACTGGGAAACAGGAGGACAGAGAGCATTTTCTCAGACTCTGAAGTCAATTTTAGTGAGTTAGGTTGTTTTGTTTTGTTTCCAGAGAACACACAGACCACTTGTCCATTTGAGCAGTAGGTTTTGGATTTTTTTTTTTGCCTCTGAAATGCTACGTGCATATCCATCCAGTGTTCTCAGATTTTTTAAAAAACAATTCCTCATTAAATTTTCAGAGATGTTTTTTTACAAAGGGAGACTAACAGTGCATAGAAAGAGAAAAATTCCCTGGGCTGCTGAAGAAACACCTAAAATGTTAACTCAAGAATGGAATAAAACTGAAGTGGGAACTACTCGGGCCTTTGTGCTAGAGCTGGCTTTTGTTTTGGATGACTCCTCTAGAGTCTATTTTTAAAAACACCTGAGTTGGGAATAAGGAAAAGAGAATGATAAAAACTTCGAAAGACAAGAAGAGGTAAAGTCAGTGTTCTCATTATCTTGTAGAAGCCTAAGTACTTTATGGGCACTGTCATCCCTGAAAACGGACAAGACCCTGGTGCACTAATGGTGTCTTCCCTCTTTCAGTCCTCATGTAAGTGGCTCCCTCTGACTGCTTGTTCTTAGAGTCCATCAGCAGCTCTGACAAACAGATCTGTCTTCCCTGGGAGCTTTCTGTGGAACAGACAGAAGTTCAAACACCAGGCTTGTGAAAAACCCAGGCTGTGCTGTAGTCCTATAATCCCCTTTTTCCCTAGAAATGTGACTGGCATTAAAAATTTCACCTCCCACGTGGCTTCCCCCCTGGGATGTGGTTCCCCTCCCAGGGCCTTCTGCCGCTGTGGAGAAAGCTCAGGCCCGCACCACTGCAGTGACGATGGCGGCTGGCAGAAAGGCGGCCACGCACTTGGGCTCGAGTCTTATTGTGCCACAGCATGCTAGAGAAAGAGAAAAGAGGCCACAATACGTATACCTAATCTTACACACAAACACACGTGCGTGCGCACACACACACAGACACACACATGGAATGTTGTTTAAGAAGGTCAAGGAATCGACAAAGATTCAGGCTTTTACAAAACTAAAATTAAATAAACAAAACACCAAATACTGTGAATAGCTACTAGAGCTATCCTGCTATCTTTGATATGTGCTTTTTAGCTTATGGTGCCTATCTTGTATGGTTCTTATTATTCCCTTCTTTCTTAGGCATTAAACACTAACTGCTTCTGTTCCCTATGTTTCATGTTAGGTAATTTTCCTTATATTTTTCTCTAAATTTTGTCAAACATAATACAGATTAGCAGTGAGAAGGACAGGACCTATGGAAATGATGGAGTTAAAGAATAAAGCACAGGTGTAAGAGACGCTTGTGGCTTGTGCGGAGACTGAACTGTTGAGTCAGTTCTGGAATTTTCATGCATCTGGCTGTGCCTTCTTTTGCTGCATCATCAGAGCTTGGCAGAAAGAGCCAGTGGCTCTGGGTTGAGGGTTTTTTCTCAGCACCTTTTGCTCTAATATAAAAATCCACTCTGTGGTAGGACCCTGAGGTTTAAGTTGAAGGTCCCTTTGCCATCTTGGCTATGAAGGCAGGCTACATGCCACGTTGGAACCCTGGTGAAGCTTCACTCTCAGGAATGCACAAGAACATAACATCCATAGGTTTGGCACTTGGACATTATAGGCCTGTCCAAGCCTGAGAGGCATCATTGTTAGAACAATGTGGGGACTTTTCCGTTTTACAGGATAACTAAGTTAACCATAAACTTTAAAACTTTAACTAGTAATGCAGGAAAACTCATGACTGCTGGGGTAGTGAATATGTAGCACATAGTAGGCATTCAACACCTGTATGTTGACTTAGTAATTTCTAGGGAATGAAGGGAAGAGGTAGAAAATTCCCACTGCCCAACACCTATGGTGGCTAGGTGGTAGCTTCTTTGCATATGTTCTCTCATTGGATCCTTACATCACCCTTGTGATGCTGGGATCGCTGCCCCTGCTCACTGACAAGAAAGCTGCAGAACTGGGATTCTAGGGGCCAGAGGTAGTAAGCGATGGATGAGAATTCAACCCAGGACTATCAGTTTCCAACATCTATGTCTGTTTTTTCATTACCCTATACTGTCTCCTAGAATCAATCACATAGTAGATTTATGAATATAAATGCAGACGAAGGAATTAGTGAAAGAGAGCGAGTAAATGATAAATAGTGGGGAGGAAAGAAATATTCCTGAGACATTTACTCTGTGTCATCATGTACTTCATTACTGTGCATAAATTTAATTCACCTAAGAACTCTGTGAAATATTTATTATGACCTCAGTTTTAGAGATGAGTTAGCTGAGACTCATGGGGGTTAACTACTCAGTGAGGATATGTAGCTTGTAAGTGGTCAAATTAGGATTTAATATTAGCTCTACCTGCCGCTGAAGCCGACTCCTTTCATTATGGCCCTTAGCCTGGATATGCATGCTACAGTCTCATCCCAGCTGGGCCCTTTACTAGTGACTCAGCCAGTTGTTCAGACTCTCCAAGTCCCAATTTCTCATGTATAAAATGCCAGATACCCTACCTATTTTGGTGGCTCGTTGGGGGCATCACAGGATAAAAGCATGTAAAAAGGATTTAAAGAGTTCCTAAGTTATTAAAAATACAATGGGGATTATAAGAATATTAGCATGAGGAATCTATAATGTTTGGCAGGATGTTAAAAGATCCAAAGACAAGTTGTGTCCTGTAGCTGGTTATGTGGATTTGGTGAGAGAGTGTTCACTAATTCCTCAGGAAGGAATGGACTCTGGTTTTCCCTCTCAGCCCCCCGAGGCAAACATGGGTACAGAAGAGGAAATTTGATAACATGGAAGGCAAAGTCCTTACTTTTCAAACTGGAATTCTTGGGTTACATATCTGATTGAGTACGTATTATGTATAAACATTGACACCAAGGACCTACAAGAAATCCTTATAACAAAAACACCTACCAAATATTGTACCATTAGATTTTTTTTGTTTGTTTTAGTTAAATTATTGAAATAAAGTCCAATGTTAAAATTGGGAATTATTTGTGGCAGAACAATTTAAAATATTTTTCTATATGCTCAGAACTACAATGGCAATTATCTAAAAGATTAATATATAAAATCAACAAAAGACACAAATACTTGCATAATGCATAAATATACTCATCTGACACCATTCCACAGAGACTGAGCTATTTAAAGAGTTCATAAGTTATTAAAAATACAATGGGGATTTGTATTCCGCTGTCAAATTAAATTACTGATGTTCAGCAGGACTAGAAATCATAAGTTATTTAACATTCTTGGGACTAGAAATGAAACAGAATATGAGTATAATTTTCTCTCATCCCATGTAATAGAAAATGTTTGAGAGTTCATGTGGATATTTCTTCTACTTGAAGTTTTGAAAATCTATAATAGAAATTGTAATGCCACAAGAGAGGTGATTAACACATACAATAGTGATATCAACAAAACAACAAAATAATGTTTATTGAGCAATTAATATATACCACACTATATCCTAAGAACTTTTCACACATTGTTTTAAAAACCACAACAATACTTGTGCAGATGCTTGTCTTATCCCCTTCATGTAAGTGGGAGAGCTGACTACAAAGATATGAAATAATTTGCCCATGGTCGCAGCCAGCAAGAGGAAGAGCTGGCAAGAGAGCTCAGATTCCAGTGATTAGAGGCTGGGAACCACCTACTATAAATTAAAGTCAGAGGGCCTACTTTACTTCCCCTTTTCTCTTGCCTGGTCTCCTACTGCCTAAGAAATAACCCAGGTTCTGAAGGGGTATATAAGGACAGGTTGCTTCTTGTTAACTTCAAAATAAAAACAATGGGAAAGCTGGTACAGGAAATGGCTTTGAACAAATTAAATGTCTGCTGAGCATAAAACTCATTTTTTCACCAGGATTCACACTGCTCTCTGCCCTACTTTTCCTTCGCTATCTGCTTCAGTCTTTATCAAAAATAGAAATTTAAGCTATTGAGACTATTTTTTTCAGAAATATTAAGGACTTGGGATCACAGATCACATGCTCTGAGAGCCCAAAGTCAGACAATAAGAATTCCCCTTAGGTTTCTAGAAGCAATTCAGCTTCCCTTCTTCCTCATCAGGAATTAATTGGCTGAGGGCCAAGGAGTAAGATCTTTTGGAAAAACATACTGAGCAACTATGTGACCTGACACACCTTGGCATGTTATACTGCAGATTTTCAAAGGCTTTAATGTGACTCACCTTTCCCATGGAGTTATTTTCCATAATCATGGAGATCTCTGGCTTAGCTTAAAGGCAAAGAAAACACAGTTAGTGACATGGAACTCCATGTTACCTGGCCACATGTGTATGTACATGTGTGCATGTGTGCGCGCATGTGTAAGATTCATTGTTCGTCAGATGTTAAACACCCTTTGTGTTAGATTCCTAGGAAACAAAGGTGGGCAAATCATCTTCACTGTTTCTAAGAAATTTATATTCTCATGAAAAATACAGACACATGAACTAGAAATTAGAACACACTGAGATAAGTACCATAATTGAAGACATGTAGGATTTGAAAAAAAGCTTTTAAGAGAAGCTGCTACCCCAACCTCAAGGAATAAGAGGAAGCTTTTGAAAGATGGAAAATCTGATACTTGAATGATGATAATCTGTGAGTCAGGTGAAATGGGGAAAGTGGAGGAGGGGAGGGGCAGGTGGTGGGGAGAGAGTAGAAAGGAGTAGTCTACATGTTCAAAGGCCTAAAAGACAACGTAATTTATAGGCCTCTGAAAAGGACATGAAAAACACTTGATACTTTAGTTGTTTGGCCCTAGAAAATATCAGGGACTCTTTCAGCGATTTTGTTGTCCTGCTAGATTGTAGGTGCCTCAAAGCCAGGCTGTTTTATCCATCTCTTCCTCTCAAGCACTTAACAAACCCCAGTACAAAGTAGACAATGAGTACATCATGTTGAACTTAAATGGTTTTAAGTAAGTTCTGGAGTACAGCAGACAAAGCCATCTATGAACCAGTGGAGGAAATGGTAAGACTCTGACACAGGTGCTGTTACTGCCTGTAGATCCACTTGTCATTTGCCTCTACTTGCTGAGGCCTCTCACTGGGCACACCTGTGATTCTCCCCTAGGGATTTGTAGGGTTAGGAGAGAACACTGAGTACACAAATAGGGCAAACTAGAAGTCCCAAAGTTTACAGCGATAAAAGATGGGGAGTTGGAGCTAATGCCCCAGCTTCCTGGTCTTCCTTTGGGATAACTCTGGTGCATGTTCTCCCAGAGTTCCCCAGGGACTGAGCTTTAAGCCCACAGCTTGATCATGTCCATTCTATTATTTTCCCTTCTGATGGTCCTTTCCTTCCTCTTCTGATGTTTCCCAGGATTACTTCTCAAATGAATAAATTCAACTCAAATCCTTGCCTCACTGTTTTCTTCCAAGAGAACCCAAATCAAGATATAATCCTAGAACACCAATGACAGGAGGGGTATTTCTGACCTCCCATTAGCAAGAAATACCAGTAAAATGAAGGATGTGAAAGAAAGAAAAATTACTAAGTTTTAGGGGTGATAGAGATTCTTTCTGAGGTTTAGGACAATCAGGTGCAGAGCCAAGGATTGGGGAAGAGCAAATGTGTGATGGCTGGTTACTTCCCACTAAAAAAAGAAAAATTAAGAGAGAATAATAAGGGGGATGCAGGAAGCAACAGGGGAGCTGGGCAAGCTTCTGATCCCTAGTCTATTGGAGAGAGAGGGCATGTCTGTCAGAGAGTGGAAGCATTGTTCAGGAAGATGAAATAAGCGGGATCTAGGGCATGGAGAATGGGTCTGTGGTACACTTGGGTATTTAAGGTTTTCATATTCTTATTCTTGGCTCATTCTACTTGAGGAATCACCAAGGGATGCAGAGTGGGTTCTGAATAAGACGTGTGCTTCTGTGCTTGGGCAACAATAAAATACATTTGGGTGACACCCAGTAGGTTCAAGACTAGATGAGACCAACCTGACACAACCTAGCCAGCCCATTTGCTAAAGGAGAAAGCCCAGGAAGCAGGGAAAATCTAATTTAATCAACAAGCAGACAGAGTCTCATATTTTTAAGCATCTACTGAAAAGAGTTCAAAGAAGAAACAGCAATGTTAAGATAGAAGAATAGACAGGTAGGTTGATAAGAGTTATATGTAAGAGTCAAAGACATTCAAGACCAAGAAATACTGAAACAATTTAACTGTTGACAAGGCAATTAGATCAAGTTATGGTGCAAAAACCTTTAGTCAAATGGAATACAGTTTGCCTTACTTAGAACTGATATTTCTTTGCCCATCCCAGATAGCTGCCTTCATTGATTTGCCAATAGTCAGACCAGATGAGCCAGTTTCATGTTTGTGCTAAGACAGTCATGCATTGGTGAGAGAGCTGAGGGTAATAATTGATAAACAAGATGAACAGTCTTTTCCTTTTCATAGGACATTGTGTAGGCTCCTAAGAAATCTGACCATTAGAGGCGAGGGATTATTTCCCAGTCCATCCACGGAGAGAGCTGGAGGTGGAGGGAAGGAAGGGGGGGAGGGCAGGAGGAAGAGCATGAGAGCCAGAGAGACAAATATACGAAAAGCTATGTCAGAGGCTTCACACTGTATTAATTTTTGCTGTAGCTATTCCTTTTTTATGAGCTACAGGGCTGGCATTTCCTTCAAAACACAGAATTGTGTGACCTCTAATAATAATGCAATAAGATTCTAAGTAAACAGTAAAACCAAAGATTTTTTTACTTGTTCTGCCATTCATGACTTATGTTTTGTAAAGTTAATTTCTTTTTGTTTATAGCATTTTCAAAAACAATTAATTGCTCATCCAGATACTACTTTTCTCTTTGCCTTAATTTAAAAATGTTGTTTTAAAAAACACAGTTCTTAGTCATAGAGATTAAAAAATATTGAAAGCTAGAGGATTCTGTTGACTAATATTTCCTTGCATCACTGAGCAAAATAGAATTTTCACATTTCCTCCCAAATCTGGACCTGCAGGCTCCTTTGCTGCAGGAGCGGGACAGGCTGCCTCAGCACGGTGGTGAGGGTGTGCCTGCAGAGCTTCTCCGGCACTGTGTTTACCATCTTCCTTTCTTTACACTGGCCTTATTCTGTCTTGCTCTGGCAAGCAACTCAGACACTTAGACAATTAAGCAATTACACTTTGGCAGTTATAGTTAAAGAGATTTCCAGTATTATTGGGAAACATTAAAATCGTAAATAAGGGAGTGGTCTCCAGGAAACCTACCAGCTTTCTGTGTGATTTCAGTCTATAAACTGAATCATCGTTGTTTTACTTCTTACTCTCATCCCCACCCCCAACATGAAGGACAAGTATCCAGGTAAACAGACCTTAGGAATAGCTACTCTCACATGGCTACTCCAGGTAAAACAGGTCGCTTCCTCTCTAGGGAAAAAGGTAGGCAGGCAACATTGACAGGAGGACAGCAGGGAGTGCAGACTACAAAAACTCTTACCGAAAACCTTGACTGTGGTAGAGCTCCTCAAGGTTTTGCCAGACCTGGCTGTGACGTGGCAAGAGAACTTCCGGTCATTATCATGGATTTGGACTGGAGAGAGGTGGAGCCCATAGTCCGCTCCTAGCTTGACTCTGTCTTTAAATAATGTAGAGTTGCTGTTGGGCTGACCTTGGGTGATGAGCGTTTCCTGGGTTCCATTACCCTCCTGGTGAGGAAAACAGTTACCGGTTATTGACATTCAACAGGGCTAGTGCTGAGCTAGGTATTCCACAAGTATTAATTCATTTATATCTTATAAAAATAGAGGTTATGAGTAAAGAATTGAAATTAAGAGCTATTTGTTATGTTGCTAGACAAAATATCATTACACTTGACTTTCAGTTAAAAACTACTGTCACCTTCTCCTAACATAAATAAAAACTTGCTGCTCTTCTGATTAGAACCTCCCCTTTGTAGCCTTGTATAAGCTTCATGTCTGGGGTGAGATTTGAAGGGCACAGTATTTGGGGCTACTGGTAGATCATCATTCTCCTTTCAGGCTCAGAAATCTTAGTGCTAAGATATGCTGATAAGGCTTTACAAGCTTTGCTTTTAAAATTTTCAGCTGAACTGGATGATTATAGTTTTGTTTTCTCTTCCCAGTACTACTTTAGAAAAGGTCTCATTTTAGGGCCAAGACTAGGATGAGGTGAGGAGACTCCTAAGGCACCTAATTTAAGGAAGCACTCACTCTCAGTGTTGTAAATGCAGGCCAGGCACCTGAGGGCGAGTGCCTCCTTACATTTTGTGCTGTAGACATCTCCTTTCGTCCTTACCTCAGTCATGGTCCTTCCCCTTCTGCCCTTATTTCTGTGTTGGAGCTACCTTCAAAGAAGACACATGAAGAGTAGGCTGTAAATATTAATCTCAACTTTGGAGATCAAAGTTCATTTGGAGTATGTGGCCTCTCTACTCCATATCCTTTCTTGGGTCTGTGAAGAAAAGCTCTTGTTATTCTTGTCCTACTCAGAATTTCCACAGATGAGGTCCTAGAGGTGCCACAGTGTTGGTCAGTGTCAGTAATTGTGCTAAGGGCCCAGTGAGGAGAGGACTCTTGAGGGGCACGAGGGTCAAGGAAGGGTTATGTCCATATACCACTTAGTATAACTCAATATTGTCAATTGAGTTGCTTTGAAAACATTCAGATGCATAAGCTTCTCCTCTGGAGATTTGAACTCAGTTGTTCTGGGGGGAGACCTAGGTTGGGGCCTTGTTTTTTGAAGGTGTTCAGAGGAAACAGATCTGAGAATCACAGGTCTAACTCTAAACAACAGGCAAAACCCATGCACAGGGCTCAGGGGAAACGGAGGGAACTGAAATGGAGAAGAGCGAGCAGGAATGCATCTGATGGGGAAGAAGCCATGAAATAATGAAAACAAAGATCTGACTTGGAATCTTCTACCCTGAATCCAAGTCAGGCAGAAGAAATGGAAGCCAGGTGAGAGAATTCAAGTATGGACTGGGTGCAGAAACAGTAGAAATATGAACATAGACTTCTTAAATAGTTTATGAAATATTTCCAGAATATACTTAGAAAATGTTAGGTAAGACACAAGTCTGTAAGTGACTATGGCTAAGATTGGTATCAGCTTTACAAACAGTGAATTACACACCTTTATAGCCACGTAAAGAAGGACCTACAAGTCTATTCTGCTGCCTTCTTAATGAATAATGGTACAGAAAATTAAAGGGAGAGGGCTTATTTTCTGGAGACAAGGGCTCCAAAATTAGCCTTAAGTACTGGGTGGCATTTTACCCAGCATTTGCAGATCTGGAAAATGCCTTTTCCTTTAGTGTGTAGCTGGGTGTAAATAGACAAGGTGACTTAATTGGTGGAGGAAAGATACACTAAAAACAAAACAAACAAAAACCTAATTTATTCAAGGGGTTTTTAAAAAAAGTTTTTTTCTGGACAGTTGACTGTTGTAGAGGAAAGGGTTTTTACCTTTGTTGGGAAAGAAGTGATTTAGTTGCCAAGTATGCCTTGTGCCCTACAACATCCAGACATCCTGAGAGGATCTCAAATCTCAGTTATAAAGGGGCCAAGGCAAGTCTGCACGTGAGTGGCTCCCTTCACACAGCAAATGGGAGGAGAGGTGGAAAAAACTAAAGCAGGAGAACATTTAAATGCATGGAGCTGGGAGAGGGAGAAACATTAACAACACCCACATCATGCTACCACCACTACTAAAATTTTATATTTTTATTAGTCATAGCTTAAATTTATTTAGCACCTACTGTTTAAGGCACTGGGCGAAGTTCTTAAAGTCTTATCTTTTTCTTTTATCCTGCCTGGGAGATCTCTCTCTCCTTTTTTAAAGTATATTTTATTGATTATGCTATTACAGTTGTCCCATTTTTTCCTCCTCTTTATCCCCCTCCACCTGCCCTCCCTCCAGCATTCCTGCCCCACTTAGTTCATGTCCATGGGTTGTATATATAAGTTCTTTGGCTTCATTTCCTACACTATTCCTACCCACCCACTGTTTGTTTTATCCGTACCAGTTCTTATGGACTCTTTACAGCAATCTGGAGTAAGCTGAGGTTAAGTAACTTACTCAAAGGTCACGCAAAGTAAGAACAAAGTAAGAAGGTACTTGGGTCATAGCACCGAAAAGCAGGGATGCTCAGGACCAGGGGCAAATAAGCCTCAGACACAACACGTGCTAATGAAAACCAAACCATCACACATATACACAATAAAAACCTTCGGGGAATATCAGAAATGAAAAAAATTAAAATAAATTCCAGGGGGCCAGAGGCCTTTATGTAAGTTATAGACTCCAGAGGTGTGGGCAATTTGCTGATTGAAAGAGCTCTTGGTAGTCATATATATACCCTATGG
The DNA here is from genome assembly GCA_004024845.1 of Tonatia bakeri. Classification (NCBI taxonomy): domain Eukaryota; kingdom Metazoa; phylum Chordata; class Mammalia; order Chiroptera; family Phyllostomidae; genus Tonatia; species Tonatia bakeri. The sequence continues at coordinate 72,638 of PVIA01001908.1, forward strand.
CTCTAGGGGACATAGCATATACTTCAACTGCTACCTGAAAATGACAGCCTTAGGGTTCACAGGAAACAGATTGGTAAGGGAATCTTATTTTGTAGTCTTTATTCTTGCCTGTTTTTCTCTTCTTGTTCTTTAAAGAAACAAGTTTGGCAAGTTTTGAAAGTATGAATAAACACGTCTAAAATTTCATAGGACTCTCAATTTGATGGACCCTTATGATTTAGTGGGAAATGTAGAATGAACTAGCTGACCTCTACTAGTCCTGACACTCAATAAACCAATTACATAATACAAACTGACTGCCCTCCAGCCTCACTGATGGTCAGTGATGGTCAGCTGATGGTCAGCTGATGGTCAGCTTCCTCATAACTATTCCTTATCTGCCTGACTAAATTAAGAAGTTATGGAGAGTCATAAAACTAACCCTTTGAATTTAGAGATTAGTTTTTAACACCTACTCAGTATAGGAATGTGCAAAGTTAGTCAGCTATGTTACCCTATTTACAGCTCACCACAATACTATGAGGTCAGCACTACAATGAGCCCCTTTTCTAGATGAGGTAATTGAAGCTCACGTTAGGCAATATATCCCAGATATGAATTCTGAGACAAAAGGAAAAACATGGGCCGCTATATGCACTTATCAAACTATCCTCTCATATTTTGAGTAAGTGGAAAAAGTTGATAAAAATTCTACAATTAATTTTTTTTCAAATTGCAACATAAAGCCATGCATTGCTCAATTTCTTCTCCTCTGTCAACTTTTGCACGTGCACCTGTTGGGGACACGATGCCCTGAAGGCTCAGAAGCACAGACTGGCTGGAGAACACCACTCCTTGAACAGCGCAGCTGGGTCACAAAACAAACAATGGCCTGCCTTTATTTAACATGTCGATATTTTGTTCATCATGAATTTTCCCAAAATTTTGATTTAAAAAATATTTCATTAATAATTCTATTGTGAGTACTAATGTTTTTGGTACTCCCTTAAATTGTGTACCCAAGAGAGGGCCCTAAGTACCCTAATCCCAGCTCTTGGGCCACACCGCTAGTAAATGGTAGAGCAAGGGCTTGAAAACAACAATTTCCCTCCAAAAGTCATGCTGTTTATAACTTTGCTATACACAGCCTCATAAGCATAGTAGAATAAACAGTCCTTGCCTTTTCTGCTTAGGGTCTATTTGAGGGGAATTCATTCACAGGAAAAGCAAATAAAAATCATACCCACAGAAAAGAAATAAACACATAATTAAGCTACATGCAGGAGTTGGATAAGATGATTTGCATGATGAGGGCTGGCTGGGTCATTTTGAACCATGAGATACTGCTTCCCTATGTCCCTTAAAGACCCGACAAACCTGAAAATGGTTTGTGGAGGCTTTCCTATTTTTGTATTAGAATCAGCATTTTCAATGCAGAAAAGGGACCTGGGTACTATTTGATGTGGTGATATTATTTTGTGTCTGGGATGGCACAAGCTTCGTGTCAGAGCTGGCAGCGTGGCCCACAGCACATGGTGGGTGTCGAGTGTGTAGAGCTCATCAGTAAACTCTGTTAACAGTATCGGTTGCTGCGTCTTTATCTCCAAATTGCTTCCTATCTTCACATTCCCTCCATTTACTCTCCATCCAGTCCGTGCTATCGAAGCAGCTTCTTGCGAAGCTCCCCATGTCCACTGTGTAGAGCACCAGAACAGTATTTTTCTAATCATCACGATTGGTTGTCAACACTTCGTAGGTTGGCGAGCACTTTAATTTGAACCATGGTGATGATAATTAGAATCAGCTGTCATCAGGTAGAAGGCCACAGTTTGTTTTCTGAAAAGTGAGGCTTCCCATAGGCATGGGAAACCAGCATTGTTTATTAGCATCATGTGTCTCTTTGCTTAAATATAAAACATAAACATATTTTAAAACAGTATATTGAAAACATACATTTATAAGTAAAATTTTTTAAAAATATGAGCATGTAGGTTTTAGTTATATGCCTTTATCACTAATATTCAACTGCTTTCTGAACTATTCCTCTCCTTCTTGTCATGATTTTATAAAGAAAAATCATGGGTTTCTCTTTAAACGCCAACTTTGGGAACAAACATTTCCTCAACACCCCACCCCACCAGCAACTACCAACTTGCACTCACTGGCCCCAGGATATTAGTACATGTCTATCATTTACTGGGCCAACTGATTTTTAATTATTCAGCTTAAACATAATTTTTGAAAGAAGTTATCTCAGGTCCATCTAGTAAGAATCAAACTATTGGCTCTGTTTTTTAAAAAAATTTTAATCAAAATTGTATTTCATGATAGGAAACATCTATTATAGTTTGTATCCCTGTAGGACCTAGCAGTCAAACAGATTCACATGTTCATTAGATTGAATTGAAATGCATACTGTGGGCAATCAGGATGATAATTTGGAATGAAAACAGAACACTAGGGTGCATGCAGAGGCTCTCAGAAGAAGCCTGCAAACTTCCCTGATGACTGTATGTTTGTGGTCCGCAACATAAAAGGGGAAACATTTCACTTTTCCTTCATCTACCATCTGCATCCCATCAGAGCATACATGTATCCTGTGATTTCTTATCCATTGGCCCACCATCCACATAGACCCTCAGTGTCCAGTGAAAGGTTAACTCTTTGTGTCCACTTAGTTCCTTCTCATTCTAGATCAGTGTTGGATACCCTGTCTATGTGCGCCTGATACTTGTCTGCCTCAGTGTAGTCACAGTCGTAGCCCAACTTCCCGAAATGCTGAAGATCCACTCCTTGAAGTCGTTTAACCCAGCCTTCAGATACATATACCAAATAGTAATTTTCTAATGATAACTGAGAATCCCAATACTAACTTTCTCCCTGAGGGCCATAACTGATTTGATTAGATTCTATAAAATTCCGTATCTAGGAAGACATGACTTTTATTTTCCAGTGACCTAGATTTAAATAATTTTAGTTTATAAGATAGTTGCCAGGATTTAATGCAGACTCAAAGTGGGAGTGCGTGCAGCTTCCCAGACTTACCGAGTTCAGTATTGCAGGTTTCTACCCTCCCTGCTCGTCTTCCCGTCTCTACGTGTTAACCTTTCTCTGAAAGCCTCATTACTGATGTTTGTGAGACCAACTGGCTTGTCATTATGATTGCTATAGATAGTTTTGCACGAGATTAAAGAACTAAAATATAGTTGGAAAGGATATTTATGTCCTCTGAAGATGTATAAGTCATGACATAAAAAAGCTGCAGTTTATTTCTTAATATGAGGAAATTAGATAATTTCATAGCAGACTCGCTGAATCCCGCAGCTGTCAACAGCAAGGAGCAGGGATGTAAATCAGAGGAGCAAAGAGGTTTTGGCATTTAAAAATGGAATGCACAGTAGGAATTTAATCAGCACATTTGCCAATATAATATTCCCTTTGAAGAGAGGTTTTTTCCAAAAAGATACCTCAAGTTGTCTGCATCAAGATGCATTAGTTAAAGTGACAGCATGGCTGGAAGATCCAGCAGAAGTTTAGAATTCACCCTCTCAGTGTGTGACCTTAGGGCACACTCTCTGCCCCTCATTAATCTTAATTGTCCTCACAGGATCCAAAGATGATGTCTATTTAGACTTCTTAGTTTCTTTAAAGAAAAGTACCAGATAAGGATGTTTTTTCAGTTATCTAGTCACTGATACTTAATGAGCTGCTAATCATTAACTGATCAAATGCCCAACATCAATTTAGTGACCATCAATTTAATATGAGGACAAGAATAGAGCCGCGGGGGAGGAAGACAAAGAGAAAGAGATCCATTCAATTATGCATTGAGTGTCTGGGTTCTAGCCCTATATCAACTGCTAGGAATTTTTGAAGTGAGTGGTGCAGTTTTTTGTTCTGGAGATGCTCAGAGGTACACAAATGATAACTTTACATTTACTTGGAACAACAGATTACACACCCTAAAGCTAAGGCAAGTCACTACAGATCAATCCACTAGCCAGCAAAAAATCTCTACAGTAAAGGTTTATTAAACTTCATTATTATTAAACTTTATTATTCTTATTGATAGTTGAATTTGTGATAATTAGGGTGGAAACTCTTTGCCTGTTGGTGGAAAATATTAAAAATGTAAGCAAGGTATAGAAAGTGCATTTCCATTACTGTCATGTTTGGTGTGGTTTCTGCCCTCCCGAGGTCCTCTCCGCTTCACAGTCTTTTCCTAAGAACCACATTGTATCTGTTTGTCAAGAACAACAGGCTTGTACTAACCACAGGCATAATGCCCAGGAAGTCTAATATTTCAGAAACCAAACCCCATGTAAGAAGAGTGTTTTCTGACAGATGACATAGAGACATTGTAAAATTTAAAACAGTTTGAGAAAGTTACTTTAGAATATGTTTTCTTTTCCTCCTACTGACTACCCCCAAAATACCTAGAGACTGAAAAATGATCTGCAGGTTGTATTTTAAAGCCTATTTGCAAGTCGGTTATATTGGATTTGCCACATTACCACAGAAATCTTTTTCTATGAAGGATCTAGTTTCCAAGACAGCACATAAAATACAGGTAACTTGTGATACAAATGAAAAACCCCACAAATACAGTCTTTTGCAAACTGCATCAGTTGCTACATTTATGAAAGTCTGTGAGTTCTCTAAGAATTTTTAAATTTTGTGATTTTATTGTGATGATAATCTAAAAACATAATCATATTCTGGGATATCTAAATGAACACTTATGTGATTCTCAAAATTATTTACAATTATATTTATCATATTTTAGCCTTGTGTTATTGTAACCATGCAGAAATCTTATTTTCTTTAATCTGCCCTTTATTTTGACTTTTTCCCATTGATTCAGACTGGCCTCATCCAGCATCCTGACTCACCACCTCCCTCTCCCTTGCTCAAGCATCAAGCCCTCAGGACAAGGTGGTTCTGGTCAGCATCCTGCAGTCGTAGGAACAAGGTCTGGGTCTATTGACTACAGAGACAGATTTTTCAGTCAAACTAAACATAATATTTTGGCCTCAGTTGTGTTTTAGCTCCAGACCCAGGAAAGCAGAACGATCCCAAAAGACAAGTCCTTGCAAAGTTAGACAGAGCAACTCCATGGCTGACATCAGGACCAGACGCAACAATCAGCTACCCCATACCCTAGCACCAACCTAGCAGACAGACCACAGCCCTAACTGCTTTAGTCACAGTGATTAATGACTTTTTCCCTTATGATCCATCCCCTGGAAGCCATTGGGGAGCCTGATCTTTGAGCATGAGCTCTACCTGTGACTCCAGGCATGCTCCATCTTAATAAATCCTTATTTTCTTGGCTGCAAACTCCTGTTCATGTGTGATTGGGCTTTGACTTGCACAGGCAAAGGGACCCCTTTAATTCAATAACATTATCATCTGATATAACAGTATTAGAGGTCTAATGTGTATATTAGCTAATAGCTGGCTGTCATTTGATTGACTTGCCTTGGAAAATTTCTCATAACAAATCCAGATATCTGGATTTTGGATTTTGTTGTTTTGAAGTCAGGAAACATGGCTGGTCCCTGTGGCAGTAACAGAGCTGAGCAGTGGCTGTTTGCCACAGAGGGCCTGCCTCTATCAGGTACGTTTTCCAGCTGCATTTCATAAGCATTATTGTGTTTCCCAATGTAAAGCCATGGGTGTACTTACCAGGATGTGATGGTAAGTGTTCTGAGAAAAGAGGAACTAATGCTTGGCAATATGCTGCTTGTAAAACAAATGTTTGTGAGTCGGGGTTTCTACTGGATGTGGCTCCTCTCTTGGGCTGCATCATACTCTTTTCTGTAATCAAAGCTTGGCACATAGCTTGAAATAGAAATAGAAACTAACCTTTCGAAACTAATTTCTAAATTAGTGCATGCATAGACCTAGAGACTTGCTGAGTGTTGCCCTCCCCCCACAGCCATTCCCTAACCTAACACATAATACCTGTCTCTCATCCAGTATGTTTCCTTCCCTATTATTATTTTTATTCATTTTTACTTCATTAATATTTAAAGATCATTGCAGTTATCCACTGAAAAGGGCAGCACTTACCACCAACCATGCAAAGGTGAACTCAGAGGAAATTTCCGAGGTGATGTTTTGAAAGCATGGTATTTCCAGAGTCTGATTCAGCTCTATTTCTTTTGTATTGTTGCTTCCCCATTCATCCTGTGTAACTGTAACAGAACACGAGGTGAAAAAGACATGGATCTGTGACTGGTTTATAAAGCACTTTTTATCAAAGGAATGAGAACGGTTTTAGTAAAATATTCATCTATCCTCAGGGTATACCTATGAAATAAGGCAAAATCCCATTATAGTCCTCACTATATAAATGGCAAAATAGAGTCACTGAGAAAAATTATCTCTGAAAAGTTACAGATAACCTATCCTGAAAGAATCCAGCTCATAATTTGACATGTTCTGCTTTACCTGCAAATTCATGTTTTAGTCTTCAGATCACATTTAATGTTAATAGACAATATTTCTAAGTCTGTGAACCTAAAACAGCAAAATGAGTGGGAAGTACAGGGAGTTCCCTTATGACCCGTGGCCCCATGCCTGCACGACCTCCCCCACTGTTAGCATTCCTCACAGCAGCCTATGTCTGTTACAATCGGTGAACACACCCTGGCACATCATCATCACCCAAAGTGTGCAGTTTATTTACGTCAGGGTTCATCCTTGGTGTTGTACAGTCTATGGGTTTGGACACATGTATAATGATGTGTTCATGGTTGTGTTATCATACAGAATAACTTCGCTGCTTTCAAAATTTTCTGTGCTTCGTACATTCATCTGCCCTCCCACCAAACTACTATCAACCACTCATCTTTTCCCTGTATTCATAGTTATATTTATAGAGCTTATAAACATTCCTTTAAAGAAGGAATGATATAGAAAAATATATAAGGAAAGTCTGAGGAAGCATCATTAATAAATTAGGTAGTTGTATTTTGAAAGCGATATGAGATAAATATGTCTATAGTCTTTTGAGGAGGGAAGTTTTTTATACACATATATATCCATTTTTGATTAAACTCTAATGGCATCAAATAATAATTTATAATGAAAACAACTATCATCCTAAAATTCTGAAAATTTTACTTTTATGTCTATACAAATCTTGTTTGTATATGTTTCTCATACTTTGCAATTCTATGAACCAACAAATATTACCTATCATTTTTATTAAAAAATGTTTTGCATGATTCTTAAACTATTTGTGGTTGGGATTTTTAGAGGCTTTATGTCATTCCGTCATAGATACCCGTTATTATTTGTTTAGTCACTTTCAACTATTGAGTAATCATGCTCTTTCGTTTTGGGTTTTTGCTTTACTTAGACTATTACAATCTATTAATATGTAGCAAAGATCATTCTTATACTAATAGCTTTCTTCTGACCATTCAGCTACTTCAGAAAAATTCCCAGAAGCACAATTAATGGATCATGGGGTGTGAACATTCTAATTATTAACAGTATACCAGTATTTCTCAGTTTGAGAATGTTATATCTAGCCTGTAGAACTTTGTTATATTTTAATTCTCATAAGTTCCAGCTGTTCTTTTTACTCTTTCCTCTTCCTATTCTTAATTAAAATCAGGCTTTCTTATTAGGGAACATCTCCCCTTTCTCATTCTCAAACAGTGCTTGTTTACTTCCTTGTACCCTTGTTTCCTCATGATCAGGAGGTGAGGTCAGTGCCTTCCTTGCTCTCCACCGCTACTTCCAAGTATTACTCCAACCTCTTAACTTAAAAAAGAGTCTGCACTTTATAGTTAAAGGTGTTTAGCTATAACAATACTTCCAAGTAGAGTTATTTGTATGCCACGATCACAATTTTTTGCCATATTTGCATACCGCCATATTTAATTTTATTCTTGTGACTATTGTAATTGTTTTACTTATATACACTTATGTTATTTTTAAAAAAATATTTTATTTATTTAATTTTAGGCAGAGGAGAAAGGAAAGAGAAAGACAGGGAGAGAAACATCAATGTGTGGTTGCCTCTCATGTGCCCCATACTTGGGGCCTGGCCCACAACCCAAGCATGCGCCCTGACTTGGAATTGAACCGGCAACCCTTTGGTTCACAGTACTTACATGCATTTATTTTAACAAGAGACTTAGCTAGGCATTAATATTTGTGGTCTACTTTATACATTAAGTATATTTTAATGTATATTATCCAAATATGTTAGTATTTTTTTTTGTAAATTTTGTTATATCCTGAAGTTGTCACAGAGGAATTAAAAATCTGTCAAAAACAATAACCCAAAATATAATATCAAACATTAGGAAGCAATTTGATGGGATTGAAATTTATTGGCCATCACAAAAGATGGGCTCATGAATTGGAAAATAGGCCAACAGAGAATTTCTAAAGACAATCACAGAAAAGAAAAAAATAGCAAATACAGAAAAAACCATTAGGGATGTACATAAAACTAGGTAATTTTCTTTACACTTGAAACCTAATATTACAAATTTAAATGTTAATTAAAAAAACAATGCAAGTGTTAGAAATAACATGACTGAATTTCTACGTAATCTGGAGAAGGGGAAACTTTTTCTATGATTCATAACAAGCCTAACAAGATAAGGAGCAATAAATTTTATTTCATAAAAGTACATTTTATTCTGCACTGAAAACTTTCTCTTAAGAAAGTAAGGATAGATGACAAACTGAGAAAATATTTGCAACTTTTATCACAAAGGGTTAAAACTTTTATATATGGGGCATTTTCAGCATAATAAAGATAATAACTATAGTGAATCAAAACTCATTAATGTGTTTAAATTCATATGAATTCATAACACTTAGCACAAAATACTGTCATTTAAGAGTGCCAGTGAACCCATTTATTTTTACAATTGGTAAATACAGGGAAAGAATCAAGTGAGTATCTATTTTGCTTTTCAATTCAAACTGTACTTCAGATAAATAATTGGTGGATGAGAGAAACTTACTCTTTATAGAAATACTTCAGCTAATACATGAAGGAATGATAGAATTGGAACATCTATTTGGCAATTCATAATGAATTAATAGATCCAGGCAATATTCTTCAGTGGCTGTTTATATTATATGGCCAAACATTATGTGCCTCTGATGAAATTATACAATATTATCTATGGTGTACTCTTGCCAAAAAACACTATAAAAACAAAAACCTTAATGTGAACAAATCTCTGAATCTAACAAAAAGCTGAAAGAGGAACATGTAAATACCATGGAGATAATCAGGCTGTAGATAATCAGATTTACTCAATAAATACATTACCAAAAAAAAAGGAAATGTAAAATAGTCTTCAGATTAAAGAAGTTTGTTAAATTATCACAATACTTTGACCTTATTTGGCTCTTAATTTAAACAAAATATAAAAATAAAAATTATGAAGCCAACTGGATATTTGATAACATTAAGAATTTAACTAAGTTTTCTTTTTTTAAATTCTGTTAGTAGTATTATGACTATTTTTCTCCTTATCTTTTAAAGACTAGCTCTTTAAAAGATAAGAAAACATCCTTATCTTTTAAAGACTTATTCTGAAATGAATCAGATATCTTAGATTTTCTTCAAAGCAATCTGTGAGCAGGCAGTTGATAAGAGTTTTAATGAAATAAGATGGTCTATGAGTTGATAATTGTTCAAGTTGTACGGTTAGTACCTGACATCTCATGATACTGTTATATATAATTTTACTTACGTTTGAAATTTTCCACAATTAAGAGTTTTTAAGTTTTTTCATTACCCACCTAAAATCATTTCAGGTAGTACTTCTAGCTATATGTAACACACTTTGAGAGAAACTAAACAATCCCCCTTCTCCCCAGTGCATTTAAAACTATGGTCTGTGTGTCAAATTTGGCTTGCTGCCTGATTTTTTAAATAAAGTTTTATTGTAACACATATTGTTTAGAGGTGCTATCATACTATAAAGGCAGAGTTGAGTAGTTGTTACAGACTATAAACCACAGAGCCTAAAATGTTTACTATCTGGACGGATCTTCAGGGAAAGTTTACTGACCCCTGCTCTAATCTCCCAGTCTTCATCCATTGTTCTTTGAAAATGCTGATATTTGGATTGCAGTCCTCTTATCCAGCCTAAATGCAGACATAATCCTGGGTGGTTTCAGTGACCATGTAGGTGACCTATCCAACATCTGGCCTCTAAGGTCTTCTCACTCTCATCTCCATTAACTGTCTCCATTGCATTTCAGCCACGTACTTTCACAATCACATCTTGGACCTATTACCGTGCACAGTTGCTTCACCGGCAAAAATCACTAATTCAAACCTACAAACACACCTTCTTCCAGTTTGCTTGTGCAACTAGTTCCATTTCAACTGTTCTCTGACCTTATTGAGTTTTTTAATGAGTTGATCTCTACTTTTTCCCAACCCATAAGCTTTCTTCTTTTCTTTTCTTCCCTCATTGTGTAGATAAAGTTCCATATTTTCCATCATTTCAAGAATGTTCTTGTTAATATTCCAAATCCCTTGCCTTTTTTTTAGGGGGGGGGGTTCTTGTTTAAAGAAAATCCAACTGTGGATTCTCAGACCCAACCAACCAAACACTACTGGAGAAAGCCACAGTACAACTGTTTTCACTACACTTTCATTCCACAGTCAAATGGATGCTCAACACTGATCAAAAATCCAAATATATCTACCTAGTGAACTCATTTTTCTTCTATCTTTAGAAGGCATTTCAGACCTTTCCAAATGTTTTTTCTATGGCCTCCTTATTTACCTGAAGGGGATTTTGTCCTCTATTTCAGACAAAAGGATACAGGATTGCACATCCCTAATTGTATGTGCTCATCTTAGTTTCCTTCTCTCCTGGTACAATAAAGAAGTGCTTTGTTTTTTCATTTCAAGGTAGTTCTACAACTATTGTTATGGATCTCATTGCCCCATCTTCTTAGAAAACTTTATTTATTTTACCATTTTTATTGTGTATTTAACTACTCTCAATTGTATTCTGCCCATTGTCTTTGAAGCATAATCAATGTCTTGTGTTAGTTAAAACCATCACCAGCACCTCCACCACCACGGCCACATCAATGAAAACCTTTATTGGAGCACTCATACTCTGCATTGCCCCTGACACATTTTTGAGAAGTTGTGTCAACATTTTCTGACTCCATTTCTTTGACTCTTACTCATACTTCTCCCTCCAGCCTGACTTCCAACTCCAATGCTGCTACAAAACAGCTCCTGTTAAGGTGATCGATAAATTATATGTTTCTAAATATAATCCAATAACCATTTTGTCTCTCAGAAACATCAGAATCAATGACTATTCCTTTTGTCAAATATTATTGTCATTCTAGGTTTTTGTGACCCAACTCTCTCCAGATTTTACTCCTGACCCTTTGGTTACTGTTCTATACCCCTTGGATATTTATTTTTCTCCATCCTAGAGAATAGACACTCTTGAAGGACCACATTGCTTTTCTTTGTGGATTTTTTACTACTAGATGATTTCTTTCATTTCCAGAACTTCAGTTAGCACCCATACTCAGATGGCTCACCAATTTGTGTCTTCAGCTTACACTTCTATCATAGATCAGGAATTATACATTTAGCTGTTCACCTGACATCTCCTGCATGTTTCAACTTCATGTCAAACTCAGCATGGATGAAGTCAATCTCAAAATAATCTCTGTGTAATCTGATCATCTGTTAGTATTTCCTAACAAAATGAGTAATTTCTCAATTTTTTTCTGTTCTACATATTTGAAACCAAAGCATCATCCTTGATGCTGCTTTGTATTCCTCACTTGACATATGCAATCTACCACCAAATTCTATAGGTTGAATCTCCTGAACATGTTTCTTATCTGAACATTACTCTTATCTATTTCTCTACCATTTTTCTCAGTTTTACTGCCATCTCTCACCTACCCTTCTGCCATTGCCTTCTAACTGACCTACACTAACTATCTTTTCTGCTCTTCTCTAATCCATTCCTACACATTGGCCACAACTATCTTTTTGACATGCAAAATAAAACAATAAAAATATAAAAAAACTCACCTTTCTATTAGTTTCCACATTTTTTCTCTAACCTTAATTTTCAACCGCTTTCTTTTCAATTATTCTGCTTTTTTGAAAAGCCCTAACATGTTTTAAAATTCCCCACAGTTGCTATATCTTCCTTCTACCACAGAACCTTTGCACATTCTCTTCTCTGTAAAGCTATATTCCCCACTATTACCTGGTTAATGCCTGACCAAGTGTCACTTCTCCAGGAAACCTTTCTTGATCTTTCTATTATGCCCTCTCATAACACTGTCTACTTTCTTACTGAAGACACTTCTCACTATTGCAATGTCACATTTGTTTGCTTTTTGATTAATGTCTGTCTCCTCCCATTAGACTTCCTGATTTCTGATGGCAGAGTCATGTCTAATGCATACCACTGTACCCCTCATGCCTAGCACTGTAATATATTTGATAAAAATATTTATTAGATAAAGACTAAATATAAAAATTTAAGAAAAATCAGTATTCAAATTCAAGAATAAACTATGCTATAAAAACAAGTACATAGATCAATGGGATAGAATAGAGAGCCCAGAAATAAACCCACACATATATAATCAACTAATTTATTACAAAGGAGCCAAGGGTATTCAGTGGGCCAAAGACAATCTGTTTAATAAATGGTGCTGGAAAAACTGAACAGCCACGTGGGAAAGAATAAAACTGGACCTCTATCTTACACTATACATCAAGTTCAATTCAAGATGGATTAAAAATTAAATGTAACGTCTAAAACCATAAAACTCCTAGAAGAAAACATAAGGGATAAACTCCTTGACTTTGGTCTGGGCAAATTTTTTTTTTTTTGGATTTAACATCAAAAACAAAGGTGACAAAAGCAAAAATCAAGTAGAACTTCTTCAGTTGAAAAAACCTTTGTACACCAAAGAAAATCATCAAATGAAAAGGCAACCTACTGAATGGGAGAAAATATTTGCAAATAATATTTCTTGTAAGGGGTTAATATCCAAAATATATAAAGAACCAATGGAACTCAAACAAAAAAACAAAGAACCTGATTTAAAAATGGGAAAATTTTCCCTTTTCATTTCGATAATGGTTTCTTTAGCCATGTAGAACCTTTTTAATTTGATGTAGTCCCATTTATTTATATATTTATTTCCCTTGTCTTAGGAAATATGTTGGCAAAAACATTGCTACGTGGAATATCTGAAATTTTACTCCCTGTTTTCCTCTAGGACTTTTATGGTGTCACAACTTATATTTAAGTCTATTATCCATTTTGAAAAAACTGTGGTACATTACACAATGGAATACTACACAGCAGAAATAAAGAAGGAACTCCTACCTTTTGTGACAGCATGGATGGAACTAGAGAATATCATGCTAAGTGAAATAAGCCAGTCTATGAAAGACAAATACCACATGATCCCACCTATAAGAGGAATCTAATGAACAAAATAAACTAACAAACAAAATAGAATCACAGGCATGGAAACATGGAACAGACTGACAGTGACCAAAGGGGATGGGGGGAGTGGAATAATGGTGGAAAGATGGGGAAGGGACTAGTTAAAGAGCATGTAGGAATGATCCATGGTCATGGACAACAATGTAGGAATTGACTGTTGGAGTAGGGGGTGGGATGGGCAGAGGAGGGCGAAGGGGGAAAAATTGGGACAACTGTAATAGAATAACAATTAAAAATCTTTAAAAAATAAAAATAAAAATGGGCAAAGGAACTAAATTGATATTTTTCCAAGAAGATATAAGAGATGGCCAACAGGTACATGAAAAGGTGCTCAACATCACTAACCTTCAGGGAAATGCAACTCAAAACCATAATGAGGTATCACCTCACAAATGACAGAATGGCTACTATCAAAAGGACAAAAGATGATAAGTGTTGGTGAGCATGGGGAAAAAGGTAACCCTTATACACTGTTGATGAGAATGTTAATTGGTGAATATGTTCCCCCATTCTGTGAGTTGTCTTTTTATTTTGTTGATGATTTCCTTTGCTGATTTCCTTTCCTTTTTAGTTTGATGTAGTCTTGTTTGTTATTTATTTCTTTGGTTTCCCTTGCCTGGGGAGATATATTAGATAAAATATTGCTACAAGCTATGTCCAAGATTTTTGCTGCCTATATTTTCTTCTTTGATTTTTATGGTTTTAGGTCTAACATTTAAGTCCTTAATCTATTTTCAATTTATTCTTGTGTGTGGTGTAAGAAGGTGGCCTAGTTTCATTTTTTGGCACATATCTATCCAATTTTCCCAAGACAACTTTTTGAATAAACTATCTTCAGCCAATTGTATATACTTGCTTCTTCTGTCAAATATTAATTGACTATAAAGTTGTGGGTTTATTTCTGATCTCTCTATTCTGTTCCATTGATCTATGTGTCTGTTTTTATGCCAGTACCATGCTGTTTTGATTATTATGGCTTTATAGCAGAGTTTGATATCAAGTAGCATGAGTCCTTCAACTTTGTTCTGCTTTCTCAGGATCACTATTGCTATGTGGGGCCTTTTGTGGTTTCATATAAATTTTTTTTAAGATTTTGTTTATTCATTTTTAGAGAGGGAGGGGAGGGAGAAAGAGAGAGAGAGAGAAAGAAACATCAATGTGCAGTTGCTAGGGGCCATGGCCTGCAACCCAGGAATGTGCCCCGACTGGGAATCGAACCTGCAATGCTTTGGTTCGCAGACCGCGCTCAATCCACTGAGCTCCGCCAGCCAGGGCTGAGTTTCATATAAATTTTTAAAATATTCTAATTCTGTGAAATACTTCATTGGGATCTGGATAGTAATTGTATTGAATCTGCAGATTGCTTTGGGTAGTATGGACATTTTAGTGATGTTAATACTTTCTATCCATGAACACAGTATGTGCTTCTCCTTATTTGTAGTTTCTTCAATTTCTTCAGTGTCTTATAATTTTCTGACTATAGGTCTTTTATATCCTGGGTTAGGTTTATTCTAGGTACTTTATTCTTTTTGAAGCAATTGTGAATAGGATTTTTTCATATTTCCCTTTCTGTTGGTTTGTTATTGGTATATAAAATGCAACTAATCCAGAGATCAGTTGCATTAATCTCTGGATTAATTTTGTATTCTTCTACTTTGCTGAATTTATTTATCAGTTCTAGTAGTTTCTTGGTGGAATCTTTAGGATTCTCTATGTACAGTATCATATCATCTTCAAATAAATACAGTTTTACTTCTTCCTTTCCAATTTGGATGCCTTTTATTTCTTTTCTTTTTTTTTTTTCATCTAATTGCTGTGGCTAGGACTTTCAGTACTGTGTTGAATAAGAGGTAAAAGTGCATATCCTTGTCTTGTTCCCAAACTGAAGGGGAATGGTTATAGTTTTTGCCCATTGAGTATGATGCTGGCAGTGGGTTTGTCATATGTGGCCTTTATTATGTTTAGGTATGTTCCTTCTATTCTCACTTTGCTGAGAGTTTTTATCAGAAATGGGTGCTACATTTATCAAATGCTTTTTCTGCATCTATTGATATGATTATGTGGTTTTTATTATTCATTTTGTTTATGCGATGAATCACATTTATTCATTTGCTAGTGCTGTACTAACCTTGCATTCCTGGAACAAATCCCACTTGTTCATAGTGTATAATCTTTTTGATGTATTGGTGTATTCAGTTTGCTAATATTTTGTGGAGGATTTTAGTGTCTATGTTCATCAGGGATATTGGCCTATATTTTTTTTCTTTGTAGTGTCTTTATCTGGTTTTGAAATTAGAATAATGCTGGCCTTATAGAATGAATTTGGGAGACTTCCTTCCTCTTGAATTTTTAAAAATAATTTGAGAAGAAGAGGTATTAGTTCTCAGAATGTTTGATAAAATTCACCTGTAAAGCCATCCAGTCCAGGGCTTTTAATTTTTGGGAGTTTTTGGATTACTACTTCAATTTCACTAGGTATAATCTGTCTATTCAGATTCTCTGATTCTTCTTGATTTAGTTTTAGAAGATTGTATGTTATATCTGATAAGTGCTTAATATCCAAAATGTATAAGGAACTTATAAAACTCAACACCAAAAAACAAACAACCCAGTAAAAAATGGGCAAAGGACCTGAATAGACACTTCTCCAAGGAGGACATACAGATGGCTAACAGACATATGAAAAGATGCTCAACAGCACTAACATCAGAGAAATGCAAATTAAAATAAAAATGAGATATTGTCTTATACCTGTCAGCATGGTTATCATCAATAAATCAACAAACAACAATTGCTCATAAGGATGTGGAGAAAGGGGAACTGTTTTGCACTGTTGATGGGAACACAAATTGGTGCAGCTACTCTGGAAATTAAAAATGGATCTGCTTTTTGATTTAGCAATCCCACTTCTAGGAATATATCTGAAGGGACCCAAAACACTAATTCAAAAAAACATAAGCACCCCTATGTTCATTGTAGCAGTTTTTTACAGCTGCCAAGATATGGAAGCAGCTCCAAGTATCCATCAGTATATGAGTGGATAAAACAACTATGGTACATTTATACAATGGAATACTACTCACACATAAAAAAAGAAGAAAATTTTACCCTTTGCAACAGTATGGATGGACCTGGAAAACATACTAAATGAAATAAGTCAGTCAGGGAAAGACAAATACCATATGATTTCACTCATATGAGCTGAACTAACAAGGAAAGTAGCAGTAGAGGGATTGAGCAAAAAGGACTCATGGAAGTCCTTTTTGACAACACTGTGGTGATTGCAGGGTAGGGAGGGTATATAAGGGGACTAAAGGATAATGGAGAAAATACAATAAAAAAATTTTTAAAAAAGAGAGAATGTAAATTGGTACAGCCACTATAGAAAACAGCATAGAGATTTCTCAAAAATTAAAAATAAAACTACCATGTAATCAAGCAATTCCATTTCTGGATATAATTCTAAAGGATATAAAATTACTATCTCAAAAAATATCTGCATCCACATAATAATTTCAGCATTATTTATAATAGCCAAGATATTGAAACAACAATGGATAAAGAGTGAAAAAAGTTCTAATATGCAAACGAATATTATTCAGCCATAAAAAGGAAAATTTGCTATTAGAGATGTTATGGAGGGAACTTGATGACATGCTAAGGAAAATAAACAAGACAGAGAGAGAGAAAACCTGTATGACCTCACCCAAATGTGGGATCTAAAAAATAAAATAAAACTGAACTTATGGATACAGAGAACAAACTGGTGTTTGCCAGAGGCAGGGACTGGGGGATTGGGAAAATGAGTAAAGGTGATCACAAAATCCAAACTTCCAGTTAGAAGATAAATAAGTTTGGGGACCTAATGAATAGCATGGTGACTGAAGGTGAGAGTGCCCAGAGGCTTTTGTTGTAATCTGGGAAATTAATGCCCCATTGTACTCTTATTTGAATCTAATAACTACAAATTTGAAAGTGCATGGAAATCTTATAATATGAAGCACTGTGGGATGCATTCAAATTAAGGAAATCTAGATTGCAATAACCCAAGGTTTAACCTAGAGAACTTTCTTGGAATAACTTGAAAGCTCCTAACACAAGAGGAAACCCTGTCAAGTAAAAATGGGTAAGAAGCAAACACCAAACTGTTTTAATTTCTACCTTCGTCCCCAGTTTCAGAGCACTAACTCATATACAGGAACAAAATACCGTGAAAAGAAAAGGAAAAACCTCAGCTGGGCCCTCAGGGAACAGGTCTCAGGAGTCAGACACACCCTGTCGTGTGAGTAGACAAGGGGAGAGAACAGCTCAGACGACCACAGAAAGGAAACAGGAAGAGGTCCCAACTGCCTCTGGTGTCTCAGCATTTTCTTATTTAGATTCCTATATGCTACTTCAATTTGCATTTGTTTTTGTACATCATAAAGGTTTGTGCTTTGTATGTGCTTTACTTACCAACTAACTTGCAAATGTGAAGATCTCACAGGGATGTAAGAGGGAAATGGCACCAGTAGGAGAAGTGAGAGAAGATCAAAAGGATAAAGGGGTGAAGATGTATCATCACGTGCAGACCTGACACGGCTTTTGAAAGGCAGCCACCTCCTCTGAATGAAGTGTCTACCTCTTAGCTCTGTGGCAGGCTTACATTTTTGGTCAGTTCATGGTGAAGGATTTTCTCTCCTTTCTGTTTTGTTCTTTCCTTGTTTGCGCCCTTTGTACCCAAATACACAATACCAGAACTGTTTCCCTCACACCCAGGCCTTTGCTTTTCATCTGATCCAACTGAACAGTAGCAACACGATAATCAGAAGACTGGGAATTGTGCAACCGCACAGCATGCAGACGTGGCTCTGTCTCTCCATTGATCTGCAGATTTTAGTAGCTACAACTGGGTCCTTGAGTTGTCCTTTAAGAAACTCTTCTTTTTGGATAAAATGCTATCTCTGCTTCATTTCTGTCTCATGATGAAGACATCCTACTTCATATAGAATATGTGTTCTATTTCCTGTAGAGCACATCAACCCAGGTTGCCAGTCTCAGTGAAGTAAACATCAGGTCCTCAGATACGCAACAGTATAGTTCACAGATCTGGGAAGAAGGTACACAATCTGTGTACCTTCTAAGCCAAGGTCAATGTGTACGTGTGCTGATATATAATGAATGTCCTATTGGGTTCCAAATTAGGCAAGTATAAAAAAGAGAGGGAAGAGGACATATTTTTAATAAGAACTGAAAAATAGTTCACTCAGTATTGTATAACCACACTTAATGAGAACTACCATTACCACACTCTTCTCCTTTGATAGGAGCTGTGCTAAGTGCTTTACATAGATTATCTCATTTAATCATCAAAATAATGGTATCTACGAAGAAGGTACTATAATTATATATTATGTTTGTTACATAGGGAAACAGAAGTTTAGAGACTTGAAATAACGTGGCAAAGATGATGTATATGGAAATGACAGAGCCAACAATAAAGACAGCTACCTGACTCCAATATCGTGCAGCTAAATGATGCTCTATACAGCTCTCCTTACTTCAGTTACTCAACCATCCCCCACCTCCTCCACCAACCCCATCCCCAGTGGAACTCAAGTTTGTTTTCTGGAAAACAAACAGTAACCGGACTGGAGCACTGCAAGGTGGTGGTGGAGGAGGTTCTGGTTTACAGGTGGAGTGTTCCAATACCATGGTCTTATTTATTTATTTACTTATTTATAATCCTCACCTGAGCATATGTTTATTGTTTTCAGAGAGGAAGAGAGGGAGAGACAGAGAGAATGTGAGAGAGAAATATTCATTAGTTGCCTCCCACATGTGTCCTGACCAGGGATCAAACATGCAGCATAGGTATGCGCTCTAACCGGGAATTGAACCGGCAATGTTTCTGGTGCACGGGACGACATTCTAGCGAATTGAGCCACCTGGTCAGGGCCATGGTTTTATCTTTTGATAAGAAATGGAGAGGAGGCAATAAATTGACACCTGCTTGTGCTGGGCAGCCTTATGACTCCTTTAGCATAATCTTCATGAGTTATTTGTTGTTGTTTTTTTTCTTATATTACCAGGCCACTTTGCCTTGAGTTAAAAACATTCCATTTCCAGTGCATTTTCCATTTTTAGGGCTAATGTTTTTATTCTTTTTTATTAGTAGAAATGGAAATCATTTATTTTAGAACTAAGTACTGCAGGTTGGGAGTTATTATGGTCATTTTCCAGATGGGCCCAGGGAACTAACATGACAGACCCCAGGAGAAATTTATTTCTAGGCAGAAAGGAACTAGAACTTAAACCTAGGATTCATGCTTGCAAATGTGGGTGTCCAAAGCATGTTTGTATGAATGCTACATGTCCAGTAGCTTCTTTGGCACCCTTAGCTACACTGTACTAAATATCTCCAAAGCCATTTTCATAAATTCTTTCATGAACTTGCTCTATTTCCTCTGCCTCCTGTCTTAGCAAATGGTACCACCATTCCAGTGTGCATGCCAGACACCTGGATATCAACTTCAATTTTTCTCTCTCCTTCACTCATACCTCCATGGTCCTATACTACCAAGTCTTATCTCTTTTATGCCCAACACATAAAATTTATCTTTTTCCTTCCACATCTACCCAAACAACACTATCTTCTCTGGGCTACTGGGACTGTCTTTAATTTACCTCCATTTTTCCACCTTCACTTCATTTTCATACTAAATCCCAGTAGATTTTTTATAATACAAATACAATGAAGCCATAAATGTCATCCCATCATTTTGTTGAAAATATTTCAATGTTTTCCAATGGCCCTTAGATAAAAATAAAAACCTCAGACATGGCTAAGAGGGTCTTGCATGATCTGGCCCTTACCATATCTCACACTTCATCCCTTAACCTCTGCACCACAGTCCCATTGACATTTTCCCATTTTCTCAAACACTATGAAGCCCTTCATACAAGCTCTTGCCTCTCCCTGGATCCCTCACTAACCTCCCATCTCTGAAATGGAGTTACTGCTTACTCTTTCCTCAGACCTCAGCTCAGATGTCGCTTCCTCAGAGACAATTTCTCTGACCTCTACTATATGCTCTCTCACAAGACCATTGCATTTCTT
The DNA here is from genome assembly GCA_004024845.1 of Tonatia bakeri. Classification (NCBI taxonomy): domain Eukaryota; kingdom Metazoa; phylum Chordata; class Mammalia; order Chiroptera; family Phyllostomidae; genus Tonatia; species Tonatia bakeri. The sequence continues at coordinate 93,233 of PVIA01001908.1, forward strand.
ATCACTTATCACTGTTGCAATTTTGCATCTATTGGAGGAATAATGTGACCAGTTTCTGTATCCCTTATAAGCAATACCTCTTTTTGTTCTGCCTTGTGTACTTAGTATCATGCCTAGCACATGGTTGGCACATGGCACATATTTGTTATGCTTACCATTTTTCTGAATGAGAAGGTTGTAGATTTTAGTCTGAATGCCCTCTGGGTACAGAATAAAGCTGCACTCATACTTCCCACTGAGTGAGGAGGACATGTTCCTTAAGTGCAGAGTCCATTTTATCACATTCCCAGGAATTTCTTGGAAAGTCACCAGTGACTTGCAGGGAATCCCATTGGCACAATGGAAGCCATGTTGGGGATGATAAAGAGCAATGAGGTCCACCTCCCTGGACCATTGAGTTTGTATCAAGAAGTTTTTCTTCTGTGTTTGGCAGGTCAGGTTGACATCAGAGCCAGGTAAAGCATAAATGTCTTCTCTTGCATTGAATTTTCCTTCCCATACTCCTGAAAAGGAAGGACATTAGTTTGCATGATTCACATGGAGTGACTCTTAATTATAAACTTTGATGACTTGGATGAAGTGAGTGAGCAGCAGAGGACTTTTCTCCCTGGCTGTTTTAGGGGTTGGGGAGAGCGTATGTGTGACCCTGAGAGAGAGAAGCATGAGTTTCAATACATATGAGAAGGCATTTACTCAAGGACACTAGAGGAATGAACTGACTTCTGCATATATACTTCTTTGTCAGTTGGTCTATTTAAAAAAATAACTTAAGATCTCTGACTACCAGTGAAAAATATTAAAACTTTAAAATTGAAACTCACCATCAAACTTATTATGGCAACTATTCTTACACTTAATACAATTGGCTTTTTTTTTGGTTATGGATCCACACTTGTGTGTTAACACTCAAGGGGTATTTTTTAAAACTTCAAAAAAACTACAAACTATTATGTATAGAAATTTTTTAAAATACATGTTTTCAAGAGGCTTTTACATATACTGTCTCATTTAATCTTTCTCTGATACCAAATAGTTAAGTTGTTAACACTCTTTTTCAAGGAGGAAACTGAGGCACAGATTAAATGATATTTTCAGAGTCACATCTCAGTGAAAGAACGTGAATATGACTGACTAGAATCTGTGCTCTGTCTATAAACTCTTAACTTCCAAACGTCTCCCAAATTTGTTGAGATGGGTAGGAAACTTGATATTCAATATATATGAACTTGAGAGGGCCTCGATTCCCATGTAGTTAGTGTTCATAGGGGAAGAGAGGAGAAAGTACCTCAGCTAAAGATAAATCATTGGTTAGCATCATCTGTAATCAATGCTTTGAAATACTAGATGTAACAGAAGATTCACTCCCATCAGTGCTCCAACCAAATGTTACAGGCATTTAAAAAATATTAAGTATTGAGTCTTTGACATGCCCTCAATAGTACAGACCTCAGTTTTAGAATTAACATGGAATACTTTTACAGAAATGATATATTATTGTGACAAGTAGCACAGAAACTAACAAAGGAAAAGATAAAAAGATGACAAGCAACTGAGAAGAAACAAGCCTCTTAAAGGTACTTGACAAATGGGAATTATTACACTTTTATGAATGCAAAAGTATGGGTAGGCGGAGGTTAGTACAGTTTAATATAGCTCCCTGTGAGCTTCCCTTTGCTGGATATTATGTTTCTGATCCTATCCACAGCATGGTATTCCAAAGTCTCTTTTGATTTAGAAATTCTCCTTAAAATCTTAGTAGCTCTATCTGAAAAGCACAGTTAATTCTTAAGACACCCAGGACCACTATAATACCCTCATGCTGTGGGACACAGAACTAATCATTCTTCCCACTATTTTTAAATAGGCCCTTTAGACACTGGTTCCCACTGTTGTAAGGACTCCAGCATGCCTCCCAGGTCTATACCTACCTACATGTGCCTCATTAAAATTCAACATATGTTCAACTCCCAAAGATAGCATTTGGAGAAGAAACGTTTGTTACACACAAAAGAAAAAAAGGATAGCTGAAAGAGAGCAAAAGTTGAGCAAGAATCTCTGAGCATTGGTGGCTTTGCGATTTATTTATTTATTTGTATTTAGTATTCCAGAGTTGTTCTGACTATCATTTGGAGACCATTTCATTTCCAAGACACAAAATTTCCCAGTTACCCCAGAGATCCTCTCAGGAAGGAAACGGGTAAAAATGTCTCCGAGCAGCGGCACAAACCACCCATTCCCTTCTTGGTTTTAGCGCTCATTAGTAATCACTTCCAGACTCTAACAGCTCTCCCATAGCTGCCACTTAAATACATAACTGAAAGCCTTAGTAAAGATCTGCCTTTGGTGCTGGATTTCAGCATCCGTCTCAGGCATTTTAAATGAACAGAGGCCTCATCCGCCCCTAAAGTGGCTGATTTGACAAGAAAAGACAACTGGAAGCCTTACCCCTGACAAAGTGTATCTGGATGATGGAATAGACAGCACAGTATGTCCATCTTTTCTCCATCGTCTCCTGAAGGCCTTATACCAGCATTTTCATCGTGATCACAGAAGTCAATTGATGCCTTTAAGCAAACTCCAGCCACCCTATTTGTGCTGAAAAACCCCAAATCTACCACACACCCAGGTCTGTTTATCACTTGGCAAGACCCCAGGAAATGAAACGTAGACAGGAAAGTAATGTGGTTCAGAGCTCAGTCTAACCTTCAACGGAACAATGTTGAAATTGTTCTCTGAAACCTTGTGTTTCACCTTTGTTAAAAGACTTTTCAGCATCCAAAGAGTTTTCCCATCAGGATCTCTGTGTCAGTCAAGCGGCTTCTAAAATCCAAAGGCAGTCACACAGAGAAGTTCATGATGTGCTTTTCACATACTTCTTTTCAAGAGCACAAGTCATTTAACGATTTTGAGCTATGTGTCTTTGATAATAGTTTTTCTGTTTAATTTAAAAATACATTTTCTTTACAGAATTACTCTGGAGTGAGAGAACAAAAAATGTACACATCTAATTTTAATGAAATCTGAAATATAACTGAGGGGAGCATCAGCTATCAAACCCAATTTTATTGTCTCCTGTTCTGCAGGGAGACCCTCATTTTCCGGGGAGTGGAGAGGTTGAAGGCTCCTTTCTACCCAGTGTTTGGGATGGACAAGAAGTTAGGCAGGGAAGTCTCTCACCCTGAGGACTGGAGGCCTATTGCGCTGATGACAGAAAAGCTTGTGTCTCAGCCCAAAACCGTATAGAGAAAGGCTGAATCAATCAGAATCCAAAGGCAGAGAATCTGTTTCCTCCACCAGCCCCCAAGCCTGTTGCACCTGCCTGGTGACTTCCGTTTGCAGAGGACCAAGACGGGGGACTCGGGGAAGTGACTCCTGGGACATGATGACGGTACCCCCGGCAGATGTGACTGTATGGTTTTCCAGCTTAGGATGAAAGAGACCATCTTCACTTTCCAACATCAAGAAAACAAGCATTAGTCTCAAGACTCAGTGCAATTTTAATGAACAAAGAGTAAACATAAGTAAATATATGTGCAATTGGTGACATTCTGTGACCTCAGTCTCACTGTTGCACTGCCACCTTTGGCGGTGCTCAGCAAGCCTGAAGACAAAGAAGCAGGCTGAGCTTCATTCCTGAGGTGATAATTTTTTAGAGATAATTTCTACCAGATAGTCATCATATGTCATGTCATCATGTATCATGAGATCATATCATGTCATTAAGTATATACTGACCTGTCCAGTGCAAGGACTTGGTGGTAGAGAGGAATATAGATGACCCTGAGGCACAAGGCATCATCCTCATCACTGAGGAGATTAGAATTTAGTTGGGAGACGAGAGATTGGCGAAACAGGGCATCTGTCTTCCTGGATGTCCAGGCTGCCCTGTACACTATCACTGCAAATACTTGCCATGACAACAGTCATACTTACTCATTACTACTCAGCTAATGATGTTTCCTACAAAGGCCAGAAGATGGAGTCACCTATTCCCTAATTTAGGGCTCTCCGAACATTTACTCTGGCTCCCCTCCCCACAGCCTCCCCACCAAGGCTCAGGTCACTGGTGGTGATGAGGATGTTTCAGAGAGGGTCATGGAGTTCAGTTTTTGATTGAAAGAAGGGGGAGAAATCGCTGCTCTCGATGCCTTTATATCCCTTCTTCATTCCCCTAGAAATTCCAGTAACTTACAGTGCTACACTGTGGAGCCAGAAACAGTCCAAGAGATACAGTGGGAAGATCCTGATCTATAGTTTGGCATCCCTGTTAAATTGGAAGACGTTACAAGCCTGGGGCAGAAACTTAGTTAGCTCACTCCACTTGTCATATTAAGAGGAATTTACCTAGGTGGAAAACAATAAAAATCTGAATTTATTGAATTCTCTAAAAACAACACCCTCCTTCTGTTGACATACTAACACATCTCTTATTTTTTTATTGCTTTAAAGTAAAGCAACTCTTCAAAAAATTTAAAAAATAAAATAAAACACCCAAAATTCAGAAAAAAAGAAAATCGCCATCCTCCCCCTCCCCCCCGCCAGAGTTACAGACTTGCTTTTAATGGAATCCTTACCTCTCATTGGGTTGAAGTACCCAAAGCACTTGTTCAATGACCGCTGGGCAATCTGGCCCTCTTTGGGTATTTTCAGGACCTGGCTCATGGTTCATATACCTAGAAACCTCTGAAGCCTGGAACTATCAGGTTTGACTAGTTTTCCTTTGGGACCCACCTAGGCTCTAAGAGAGGAAAAAATTCAGATGCCTACAGAATCGTAATTGAACGCACCTGTGTCCTGCAGCTGCGAGACCCAGGTGACAGCCCCTCCATGGCTATTTGTGTGCAGCAGGTGGCAGCAACACCCTGCAGACCAACCAGCACAGCTCTCCTGATGATGGAAATTTTTGCTTCCACTGCCTTTCAATCCCAATAGTATTTTCTAAAGGCTCTTTCAGCATGGGGATAGGCATTCTCTAAGCTTAAAAATAACTCTTCTATGGAAGTCATGTCAATCTCTTCTATTATCCTCCCTGCTCACCAAATCCCAACTGCACAGCATTTCTTCTGTCTTAGAGTATAGCCGGCTGCATGTAAAGAGAAAACAGAAGCAGCCAGTTTCACATACACAAAGAAATCTTGAACTTCTTGAACTTCAGAGGCAAATTCAATTATTTACAAAGAGAAGCAGGACACACATTATTTCTGCTACTGGCAAGCCATAATTGTGTGTTTTGGACAAACTTTTTATATGCTCCATTGAAACATTAGCCTCAATGAGAAAAAGGCATTTTCAGAAATAGGAAGTTGAGCAAAATGGTAAACTTAACTTTACCATTTTTGTTGGTTTTTGTTGGTTTTGTTGGTTTTTGTTGAAGTTATCTCAAATGTTACTGACTTGTCTTTTATTCCATTCTTTATTTATAAAACAATGTGAAGTGTTAAGTTTCTCTTCCAAAATGTTTAGAAACCATAATGTTTAATATTTTTGCAAATCAAAAATAGTTACTGAGTGTCCACCTTTAAGAGATTATGAAGAACCACAGGTCTAAGTGATTTAAAAATGTAAATGATAAAACACACCTCTTGTCCTTTAGGCACTTATCAGTTTGCTGGAGAGAAAGCATTCTCATGTACCAACATAGCTGAGTATCATAATGCACAGAAATGAAAGGGTAGGTAGGACAGGCCTTGGGAAAGGGCAGATCTCCAGGGACCAAGTGGGGCAGGAACATCCAAAGGGTGGAACCTAAATCTGCCTTTATTTTATGAAAGCGAGTCTGGTGGAATCCATGAGTAAGTCATTCAAGGCAGAGAAAACAGTCAGAACCAACCCTTGGTAGTATTGAAGTGAAAGGTTAATTCAGTGATTTGTCTACTATCATTGAGCAGAGACTTCCCTGGGGGATGGGGGCAGACAAAATTGTCCAACCAGTGAGTTTAGAATATGGAGGGCTTTAAATTTTAGCTGAAAGACCTTTTTCTTATATCAGACATAATTATAGAATTTTCAACAAAAGAGAAATATATTTAAAAGTAACATTTGAGAAAGAAGAATGAATTGAATTGATGTGTGTAGACTGAATAAAAGAAGGGAGAAAAGGGAGGCAGAGCATCTGTTGGGAATTTTACATTTATTTGGGCCCCAGAGGATGAGAGTCTGAGTACTGGCAGTGATTACAGCAAAGAGTGATGGGGGGCGTGGACGTAACAAGAAAGGGGAGGGAGGCTTGCTCTCTGACTGGACATTGAATCAAAGTCTTCTGTGAAGTTTTTGTGTATCAGAATTAGGGAAAAAAGAAAAACTGTAGTAAGCTGGATTTCTGCTGGGAGAGCCACCCCACCCGAGGGGCGATTGTCAGTGCGCTTTGGATGGGAAGTGAGGGATCACCAGTTAGGGTAGAGCATAGAGGCCCTGCTTTCAGGAGAGCCAAACTCCTCCTTTTGGTTTTCACTCAAATTTTATGAGTTTTAGGAATTACCATCTAATGAAAGACAAAGAATTTTGTGAGACTTTCAGGACAGCAATCTGTTTTATCACCATCATGTCCACCATGGTCGAGTCTATCTATTAAAGACTGGTTGTGATTTAATACATTTTTCCAATGACAACATCAATATCTGCTCATTGCCAGAAGCCATTTTAAAAGATTAACAAAGGAAATAAAAATCAGCTGGAATCCTAACCATCCAAAGACAACCAGTACTTATAGTTATCTTATATCTTCCTATAGTTTTACATAAATACATATACATGAAGAAAATTGGTATATACTGTTTTTCCCATGTGCACTTTTTTTCACTTCACAAAGATTGTAGACATTCACACGTGTTATACAACAAAGATAAACTTCTTCCTTTTTAAATGATTGTATAAAATATTGTATGGATGCACAGAAAATAATTTTAAGTAAAATAAATATAAAACTTCCCCCTAATGTTTTACTTTGAGAAACACAATTATAAAGTTTAACAGAACAATTATAGTCAGTAATCCTTGAATATACCTTGTTAGTAGTAAATTAAAGTAAGGAGGGAAGAGAGAGAACTTGATTTTTGCCAAAATGCTGGGAAGCTAATGTTGTCATTAATAACTCAATAACATTGAGCTTTGCAGAAATACATTGTAGAAATCACTAATATTTCTAAAGTTGACATAGTCAAAATTAGGAGAAATATTTTAAATTCTACAATCTATGTGGTTTCAAAATTTGGAAATTTATTTAAAATGCCTCCTCACATTCAATGAAATACTGAGAAGTGTTGCAATTGCTTTTAGAAAGATAGTATGAAGCTAAGTCATATACTGAGATCCTTTTGTAAACAGCCACAAAAAATATTCTTAATTATATTGTATTTTTACAACTTTAGAATTCACATAGAAATATTATGTTTCTGTACTTGGTGAAGACAATAGGCTAGGAGAAATCAACCAAGGACTGGATCTGACCTTTTGCTAGTAAAGCCTCTATCCTGCATTTTTTTTTCAATAATTTATTTTTAAATGTAGTTCTGAGTGTGAGAACAAGAAGGAAGGAGGGAAGGAGGGAAAGAAGGGAGGAGGGAATGAGGGACAGGGGAAAGAAGAGAGAGAGACAGAACCCACATGTTGGTATTTGTTTCTTTTGGTGATGGTGTAGCTCAATGCAACCTCAATTAAGTAATGGTATCAGGAAATATTTTGTGATTAATAGCATTTCCTTGGTAACTGAGAACTAACCGAATTCTTGGGGGAGAAAGAATTGTGATGGGGAAGGGAAATGAATAAGAGAGAAAGTCCTTGTTACTGAATATCTTTTTAAGATTGTTGTTTCACATTTCTGGCTCAATGCAAACATTGTAATGGCATTGTTTTATTTTGTTTGGTGATTGAGATTCTTACTGAGACCTGAAACACTATTCTGAACCTCAGACCCCACAGAGGACCATAAGAATATAGGGGATAGTTGGGAATAAAATCATCCTTCTCTCCTCCCAAAAAGAAATCTTACTGTTGAAAAATTTGCCTGTGTTGCGGGAGAGTTAAAAACAGAGGCATGAACACACTCTCACACGAAGGATATCTATTTTCTGTCTGTCGAGTTAGAAGGAACTGCACCAGTCAGCTAGTAAAGAAACAGCCCTTATTTTCACAGATGAAGAAAGTGAGCTCTGAAAGAGTGTCTTGCCCAAGATTAAAGAACTTGCATTCATGATGTTGTGCAACCACCACCACCTGCATCTACTTCCAAAACATTTTCATCACCCGCCCAAAAAAACCCCAGTCCCTGTTTATCCTCATCCCCTCCAGCCGCTGGCAACCACAAACCTATATTTTGTGTCTATGGATTTACCTGTTTTACATAAATGAAATCATACAATAACTAAAAAAAAGAGAATTATATGCTACTTGTTACATTGAGTCTTATATTACACCATTAAGTTACTTAACTTAACATGATCAACAGCTAAAATCAACCATTCTTCAAATGAAAATGCAAACTGCCTCTAATATCTGGACCAATAAGATCCAATTATAAAAAATACAATTCCTATGACATTTCTTTTTATTAACTTGTACCTATACATTATGGGGGAAACAGTAGTAATTTATATATATTTTATATATATTCAAGAAGCTTCTGTTTGTGTGTTTTGTTCATTTGCTTGCTGTTCAATTTGATTTCCTGGAGGAACTCTGACCAACTCTCTGGGTAAAATGAGGAACTATGTTTTATTGAAGGTATTGTGTTAACCACATACTGATGTTATATAACTCAGCATCAATTTATTTAATTTTCACAGTTCTTTAGACATTTACTATGGATTTTCCCCATTGGTTTTGTTCAGAAAAGGCAGTATAGATCTCCTATTTACATCCCCAAAGAATTCTCTTTTTCTTTATAGCCTCTCTTCCAACCTCAGCACACACAATGCCTGGGCAAATGGGGAAGCTGCTCTCATTTCCCCACACCTAGCTGGGAAGGCCACATTTCTAGGAGAACCAGATGATGATGCAGACAAATAAGCAAAACAAACAAACAAACACAAAAAACCACTGTGTGTGGAGAGTCCTCTTAAGCAAGCAGATGACCTTTAAAGTTTTTCTATCCTAACAAAATCATGCCTTTTCACATTGAGAATATTAGACGATCCTCAGAATTAGGAATATGTGTACCAGTTTCAAACTCTAACTATAGTTATGGAACTACAGAACTTCAGAAGAATCAACCCCCTTATTTTATAAATGAGGAATCCGGTGCTCAGTGAAGGGAAATGATAAACTTGAAGCTACAGAGTTATTTATGCCACAAACACCAACTCAAGGATTCGGCTTTACCCTGGGCCATTTCTTTCCCCATATTGATTAATCATGTCACAGATGTTGCAATGTAAACGAGCAGGAATAAAGGAACTAGGCTGAAATGTGGGCACTAAGTTGCCAGGCCCACTTCCCAGCAAAGTGAGTCACCCCCATACAATAGGTTCAGAGCACTTGTAACTCAAATGTGTGCATCCGTGAGAGAAAATTGCACAACACGTCATCAGAGACCCTGACAGTTACTTGTGAGAGGTGTGAACCTCAAATGTCAGCTCTGCGAATGTCCAGGTTTCTCTTTTTTGCGCATCTGTAAATCATATACACACTTGAGAGGAACCCAACATTTCACCACAGCTTGCCAGACTCTGTATGACCCTGCTCCCTCTCCTCCCCCCTCAATCCCACACTCCCTCATTCACCACAGTCCTGCCGCTCTTTCCTTTCAATCCCCTTAGGCGCTCCATGTTCATTAAATCCCAGGTTCTTTGCATTTGACAATTTCTTTGCTTCAGATACTCCTCCACAGACTTGTTATGTGACTGGATTCTCTCATTCTGAGGGCATTCAAATGCCTCCTCCTCTGCAAGGACTTTCCTGATTTCCCCTACCCCATGGATCTCTGTCAGATCCAGAGCTGTAGTTGTATTTTATTTATGCTGCTTGTTGCTATGAGACTTTAGGTAGTTTATTTTCTTGTTGGTACATTGTCACTTTATTAGAATATAAACTTTGTAAAAATCGGAATTTTATGTATTAGTCATTGTTTCTGCCTTATGAAACTGCCTTTTTACTCTAGCTGTTGAAGAGGCAACCAGCTGTTCACATGCACAGCTAGAAAGTACCTCTTTCCTCAGCTGCCCCAAATACTTCTCACTTCCTGAGGTGGCATCTTTGGGGCAGAGACATAGTGCCTCATCCATTGTGACACATGCACAACCCTGGAAGTGCAAGGAAGTCAACACCCCACAGGGAAACACATGACCAATGGGAACAAGAGTTGGTGCATAAATCTCTCCTCTTCTGATATTCAGGTTAATGACTCTGGGGTGCATTTTACATCACTCCTTGGAGGGTGCCCAGGGGTACCCGGACATATTTGTCCATGGTGGAAGCTGCTTAATAATGCACCTTGGAACTGGCTTTCCCTTTTCCCCTGCTTTATATTTTCAGTTTCCCATTCCTGTTCCAGGGAATAATATCTCAAACCAATTGTAAGCAGGCCCTTCACTTGGGCTATGCTTTTGAGCAGAGTTCAAGCTAAGGCTGCCTCCTTACTTACTGCTCTATCCCCAGCCCCGAGAATGTTATTGGGAACATAACAGATCCTATATAAATGTTTTTGGTGGGTGATACTCTCTTGACTAAGTAATGCCATTTCCTATCAAGGGGAACAATGCAGCATACACATTTCACAACGTTCACAAAATTAAAATAAAATAATTAAATAGTCCTAAAAATAAAACATATTCTTCATTCCACTGAGTGTCTCAACAAATATGGGGCTCCATCTACATTTCAGGCACTAGGATGGATCTCGGATACAAAGAAAAAGAACCTCTCCTCTCTGCCGATGTCTTTTCAGCATTATAAAGAAAAGGGATGACCTCTATGAGAATTTCAAGGACCCTGGTTGGATCCATCACCAATTATGACCCTTAGGTCACCTACAAAGGACATGAGACTAAAGAAATTAGGAGCTAATAAAAGAGCAGACAATATGTACCCTGAGAAAAGTCTGTACTTGTCTCAGGGTACATACAGGTAAATATATACATGGCCAAAGTGAATATAAAATTTAAGACATTTCAGGGCTGACTTTTCAAGTGCTCAAATCAACTGTAGAAAAGAAAGAAATCTTGTCACATGACACTTGAAATTCAATAGCAGTACTTAAGATAGAAATAAGGGTGACAAATCTAGCTCTACCAATGTCTATCAGACAAGATTTGTTTTTCCTCAGATAACCAGAGACTTAAAGCATGTAATGGTATAACTATGGGGAAATGAATATGATAAAATCTAGGTCTCTTACATATAGGCACATAATATTTAAAAATATCAGAAAACCACAATGCAACTTTTGCTGTCTCTATGGCTTAGTATTCACTGAAGTTATTGTTCCCTGGGAGCTGCATTGCTCCAGACTTTTTCTGTCAATTTTATCTCAGCAGAAAACAGAAGGCACATTGAAAAGTGATAACAGGGCAGAGTTTAATATAGAGTTTATTTATAAAGTTGTTGTTGGGTGTAGGGGAAACAAGGGCTGACATAGTTCTCAGGACTACCAACATCGGGAAGACATTTTCTTCTCCAGAACTGGGGGGAAATAGGAGAGAGTAGCTATGGGTAGAGGCTCCCCGACAGGAATGTGACCTCAGTACAGAAGTGCAGACAAACCAGTACACGGCTACGCAGGAAGCTGAGGATGTAAATATCCTGACCTTACTGTCTTTCTTAGAGGGATGGAGGGTGAGATCAGACATTTACTTGTACTAATTTGTTGAAGCCAGAGGTCAAGGGATCTCATTTATAAAGTCCACGCAGACTAGTGTCCCAACGATCTAGAGGGACAAACAAGTACTGTACAACAGCATACCAACTGTATGGTCTTCAGTAATTGCAACAGGAGAGGCTGCAGGATTTCTTTGCAGGTCGGTCTATACCAGGGCAGGGCTCACCCTTGAGTGCCTAGCCTACTAGTGAGGAGGCACCTCAGAAATTGCCAATCAAAGAATGTGCATCAGGGTGATAGATGAGCATCCTTTTCTTCCTTAGAGAAAGGCTTAAAAAATGTTATTTCATGTGCAATAGGAGGTATGTCTTAGGGGAAAGAGCTCCCCCTACTGGCAATGCCTATAAGAGCCTCTCGTAAGGGATTTCATAGAAGAAAATGAAATCATAAGAGTTGTTTCATTTTGTTCTGCATGTGGAGCAACTAAGACATTTTTTGAGTTGCTAACCATTGTAAAATAGAATTTAGTTCTTGCTTTTAAAGACAGGCAAAGGATCAGCACCCTACCGTCCTTCATGTCTCTCGCCTCCTTATAGATCCAGAGCATTCCCTGGGGAGAACAAGTGTTAACCATGTAATAAACCTCCTCTTTTCATTTTGTCTCCACATTATAGGTAGGACAGAGGTTTTCCTGACAGGGAAAGAGTGGGCACAGGCATCAACTTGAAATCCTTATTTAGGAAAACTCTTGGATTTTTTCAACTAATTCTTTACCTTTATATTGTGGGAAAGAAAGCAGATATGGGGCACAAATTATCAGAAACCAGGAAAGTTAAAAAGCGACATGAATGCTTAAAAAATTGACAGCTTTCAAAGGAGAAAGCATACCCAACCACAAATGATGCACAAAGATGCTTTTCCGACTGTCTATCCAGATGTTCTACCATACCACGTGACAGTTAATGGTGAGTGTCCATGTGGCCCGGGTCCTGACATTTGTTGTCATGGTTTGCACTCAATCTGTTGGCCAGAAATATTGGAGACCGTGAGTTTGAAAAATGTCTTATGTAGGGATTACATGGTATAACATATTATATTAGTTTTTAGGGCTGCTGTAACAAATTACCACAAACTTAGTGGCTTAAAATAAGAGAAATTTATTCTCTCAGAATTCTGGAGGCAAGGAGTTCAAAATCAAGGTGTTGGCAGGGCTGCTCTCCCTTCAGAGGCTCTAGGGACAATCTGTTCATTGTCTCTTTAGCTTCTGGGGTCTGACAGCATCACTACAATCTTTGGTTCAGTCTTCAGGTGGCCTTCTCCCCCTCTCCCTGTGTTGTCTATTCTGTTTCTAAGGACATTAGTTATTGGATTTAGGACCCACCCACTTAATCCAGGATAATCTCATTTTGATATGTGTAACTTAATTACATTGGCAAAGATCCTTTTATCAATTTAGGTCACATACACAGGTACTGAGGGTTAGGACTCACACATCTATGTTGGGGGGGCGACCATTCAAGATACTAAAAACATCATAAAGCAAAATCATCTCAGAGAATTAAGCATACTATCAGCACTCAGGAAATTGGAGTCTTGTAGCAGATACTGTGGTGTGCTGACCAACTTCCCCATTAAGGACTAAAGTACTCATTTCCCTGTTGCTGGGAGTGTTGCCTGCTAAAGGCTCATAGCAGAGTCATTATCCAGGAATTTCCTTTATCTGAAAACAGCTGCCTCCCCATATTTTTGCTTCCTCCCTGGAAAAGGCCACATGTAGTGAGAAGATAATGAGTGGGGGGGTACAAAAACCTGGCCCCTTGCCTCAATTCTGGACAATTCTGAAGGGTCATCCTGTTAGGCAGCAGTTAGAAATGAGTGGAGGGAATGAGGGTGGGGGTGACTGCCCTTGTTGACTCAATGCAAATAGTTGAAATAGTTTCAGTTACCACACTTGTTAGTAAAATTTCCATTACAGTTTTACACCCCTCCCAGTCTGCAGTCAAGGAGAGTTATGGGAAAGGGCATGTGCAGAGGAGACTAAAGTTATATGACCAAAGTATCTGTCAGTCAGTATGGAACCCATCCCGTATGCTAATACACCTGTATTTAAGGCAGCAGATTCAGGAGACTCGTACCTTACTCACCACTCTCATTCCCTCCCTTGAAGACATATAATAAAACTCTTACTTCTTTCTCATCCACTTTCATCTTGCTGATCTGTAACTCTTTACTGCATCAGTGAGAAGAACCGTGTTCCAGTAACAATCCCAGCTCCAGAGCTCCCCTGTGGAGTGGGGTGAGGCCTTTGTTGCAACTTTATAATAAACGAACTTCTTCTGCTCCATCTTGCTTCCCTCACTCCCTTGTAGGTGTGGTTCCCAAGAGCAGTCCGCAGTAAACCACAGACAGAAAAATCCTACCACAGTGTCTATTTCCCAAGGACCCTGACCTAGGACACACCCTAACATGAGCTAAAACATAGGCAATCTAAGTAGCTGAGAGGAAGCCAGCAGAGAACCATTTCCCCAGTGAGCTGGGAGAGTCACTTGGATTATCAAAAGAGACCTTGAGTGAAAGGTCTCTTCCCTTCACTACTGAGTTCCCTGCTTATGATCCCTTTGGTTAGAAACATGGGATAAGAAGTTTAACACACAAACTTGAGAAGGATGAAATAATTAAAAAAATAGAAACAATGTTTTTCAAAAACTAGACAGAAGCAAAGTAGATTATGAGCAGGTATTGAGTACTAGCAAGAGAAATTAAACCCAAAAGTTATCATTTTAAAAAAGATTTGAGAATATGTTTTTAAACAGAAAATGAAAGTAAAAGGTCCTGGATGTTGAGAATGAAGAATAATAAAAAAACCCTCTAAGTATAGAAATATAAAAAAGAAAAATGAACTAAAAGTTATAAAGCAATCAGTTTCCGCAATAATCTCAGAAGGAAACGAGGGTCCCCCGGTGTTGGGTCCTCTGCTGTGACTGTGGAGATCTTCAGGGTAGAGTCTTCCTCCCCGGGGATCACACCACCAACAACCGACCTTTCAAAAGATGTGGTTCCCTAACACTAACCACTGTGGGAGAGACTAAGTAGCATCCAGCTGCACCTCCAGAAACTTCTTCTCTACTTTCCCAGTGGAAACCTTTCCACTGGGGATTGGTTTGTCATGTTAAAATCTAAAACCTTGTAAGAAAACCACACCTAAACCTGTACACGGATATAAAGAAAATATCTGCATTAATTTGGAGCAACAAGTGTAGAACACGAGCTCCTTGGTTAGGTCTGTTCCAATTCTTGGCTCTGCCACTTCCTAGCTTTGTGACCAAAACAAGATGCTTAACCTCTCTGAGCTGTTCTGTCCTCTCATCTGTCAAACAGATGGGTGGGTGTGAAGACTGATGACATAGGAAGTGCCCAGCACCAAAGTGAACCTACTGGAAAATTACCTGTTAGTAACACGAAACACACAGTACTCCTTTTTATTGATTTTCTAATGATAACAGTAACCTTTTGTCAAGTATTAATTTGCACTTACTGTCTAATTCTTTTCTCTTTGAAAAAAATTTGAACTTGTTTTTCTCTGCTTGTGTCAAAGGCAGATTCAAAAGAGTTGGAGAAACGTGATCTGTACCCTGGTTTGTTCTATCCATCATTCACTGAAGTTCCCAGCTATGTTCTGAATCCCTAACACAGACAGTGATGTATGCAGCAAAAAGGAGTAAAAAAGACTGATTTTTCAGACAAGGATTTGATCTCAGAGGATGAACAATTTAGAAAATCACATTTTGCTTTAGGAGAAACATTGGGGAAATGAGACAACTGAGAGAGAATATTATAATCTTATCTTTCTCAGTAATGTTATGTATGCAGTATGGTCAGGAACTTAGGGTTTGGATTGAAACAAGCTTCAGTTTAAAATCTGGGATTCACCAGATTTAGTTTAACAACCTTGGTCAAGTAACAACTTCTTTGAGCCTCAGTTTTCTTACATATAGAATGAGAATAGTGACGATACCTATCCTCCAAGGTCATTATGAGAATTCAGTGATACTGCATGTGTGAAGGCGCCTGGTCCAGGTCTGGCTCACAGTATAGCTAACGAAGCCACAATAAAGTTGAACATGTAAGACACAAAGGAGGGGAGATAAGAGAAGGAAGACTTGCCAGACAAAGCTTTTCCCCAACTCAGTGATGATGGACAGATAAGCCATTTAGTTTTTCTAGACTTGCATTTTCTCATTAGTGAAATAGTAAACTGCTAAATGTTACATAAATGAAAGTGGCCTCTAGTTCACTGATTCAAGATGAGTTTAATGATCATCAGTAAATGACTCTTAGAGATCTCAACATTATGTGGCCGGCTTGGCCTGCCATTAAGTTATAAAGTATAAGATATCTATGAAATGTACAGAAAATAATAGTCCATATAAAACAGAAAATTACAATAAATTATTTGAATGAATATGTTAATTCTGGCAGATGTGCCCTATAATCCCTTAATGCGCCCCCCACAACTAAGGAGGCTTTTTCTCTGATCCTTAAAAATCAGTGCTACAGTAAATTAATCACAGCTTGCTATAATAACTGGCTTCATAGGAAGATCTTGCTAGGACTTACATCAAAAGCTGAAGTAAACAGCCACCCAATACACAGATGTACTGGTTGGGGCACAGAGACACTATGAAAGGCATGGACCTAGAGAATATTATGCTAAGTAAAATAAGCCAGTCAGTGAAAGAAAAATAGCACATGATCTCACTTATATGGGGAATCTAAGGCATACAATAAACTAACAAACAAAATAGAAACAGAAGCATAGATACAGGGAACAGACTGACAGCTGCTGGAGTGGTGGGGGAGACGGGAGGAAAGGCGGTGAAGCGGTTAACAAAAGAACATATATTCATGGCCCATGGATGCGACAATGACATGTGAACTGACTGGAGGGGGGAAGGGTGGGGCTGGGTGGAGGTGGGCAAAGAGAAAAAGTAAGGACACTGTGATAGTATAAACAATATGAGAATATTAAACAAATAAAATGTAATTAATCAATCTACTTAAAAGCTACTACATTTGAAGAGGCTAGGATCTCAGATTCTCTATCATTTTATCTCCGTAGCAATTTTGTGCAAATTAAATTTAAGTTTTATTAAAACTGGGTTCTGTGGAAGTCACAGGCAAGTTAGCCAATGCACCTTCCCCAGGGACTTCCTGGCATGGCGTTGGTTCTGTGTTACTTAATCTAGATCAGATGAATGTCTACATTTCCATCACATTCATGTGTGAATTTAAATTAGTGCAGATCTTTCAACAACAGTCTTTTAAGCTAACTATGGGGAAGTCTTACAAGCTTCTTCAGCAGAAGTTTGTAACACCTTGATAGAAAGGAGGAGATGGCTAAAAAACTCAGTCTCCACGAATTCATATGGTTCAAAACATTAGGCATAAAGGTTCAGAGAATGGTGAGTCAGTGTGAACTCAGAGGTGTCCAGAACGTTCTGGTTTATCACGTTTTACTTTCCCTACAAAGCTGGCAACAAAATGGGAATAAAGCAAAATGAATCTATTCTTATTAGATTGGGGCCCCAATCTCATTTGGGGTTTAGTTATTGGATTTCCTGACAGCTTCCTGTATTGTCTGCTCATTGCTTTCAAGGGGGCCAGCAATGGCCAGGGATAACAGTGTGTCTAGGATGTGAGACATCTTAAATGGATGACACAATTTCCCTGGGCTCTGCCGCCAGTGGAGATCCCTAAGCGAGTTAGTGTTTATGCGTCAGTGATATTTGCAGGATCAATGGATACCAGACAGAAATGCTCTTTGCCTGGAATAATGACACCGTAAAAGAAAGTGGGAACACAGAGATGAATGCTCTCATTGATAATAATTACTCACGTTCAGCATGGCCTACCTGAGTGAGGAGCTTTGTTTCTTATGATTGAGAAAAACTCTAGGCTTCTTACTGTGTTGGTTTCCTTTCCTTTTACGTTTTTATTGATCACCCTTGCCTCTGATATTTCCTTATCCCAATCATGAGATATTCTGCTCTTTGTTATATCAAATGTGACGTATGCCCCCAAATCCACATGTCACAGAGTTGGTTCTTTAATACTCTCTGACATAAATTTGATCTGTCTGGCTCAAGGCTTCAGTGAGATAAAATAATAAAGCACTCTCCTCTCTTGGAGTTATACTTGAGCCTTAGTCTGGCTTTTCTTCTTAAAAATGTAAGTTTGATGATAGGTCCTGACGTTTGCTAATAGGTCAAGGACCAGAACGTTTTCCATTAATTAAAAAAAAAAAGATATCATCTGACACAGGCAATGAGAAAAAAAGTAGACAACCTTAAGTTGGAACAAAACCTGGAAATTAATAGTGCTTTGTTAAAAGGGAACTACTAGGGTTGGAAAGTGTGGGTGGATGGGCAGGTAAGGAAAGGTGAGGAACACCACACTACCTAATAACCCTCTAGTAGCTCCATCCAGGACTGCCGGACCCCCTGGCATCGGCAACTGACTGAGTCCGCTGCTTGGCTGTGCCTGGTGGGAGGATCAAAGTTAGTCCTGTCCCTGCTGCATTGGGGCTGCACTCTCTGTCTTAGCAACACACCCATGAACTGACTGGGCTAAGGGTTCACCTGGCTGCAAAGAAACACTGGCTCTTTCCTATCCTGGCTCCCCTTGCTCAGAGGGTGGGGTTCCTGTGAAACTTGTTCTGGCTTCTGTGGGCAAGTTCAGACCAGCGATTTTCTGCTCTCATCCCCCACCCCCATGCACACTTGTGTGGCCAGCCCTTCTCACTCGTCTTTGTAGGCCATTCAACCTTCCACTCCATGATATTCTTCTACCTGAAGTTCTGTTTTCTTTCTCCTTTTCTTCTCTGTCTATCCTTCCTGTTCTGCTTTTCACTGGCAAGTTCAGATAGGCAGTAGCAGAGGAATAGTGTGCACAGGGGCAAAACTTCAAGTTGAGAGGCAGAGAAAGTAGAGATTCTTCTGGAAATAAAGAGCAGAGTTGGAGGTAGCAGGAGAGGGAAGCAGTTAAGTACTTTTAGGAGAGGAATTTTGATAATGTAACATTTATTTTAGGCTGAGGAGAAGCAGAGAATGAAGAGGAAGAGACTAATAATTCAAGAAAGAGGGGAAAATATACAGGATGGTGTCTGAGAGAAGATTTAAGAACCTGAGCTCCAGAGCACAGATGGAGTAATCAGACTTAAAAGGAAAAGCAAGGTGCTTCTGCTCTGACAGGGAAAAAATATTAAAGTACAAAATTATGCTAAAATTGGGATGTGGAAAGTAATAAAGGTGAAAAATATTCAGATTTGCATATTTGTCCTCAATTTTTGATATAAATAAAAGAGAAGTTGGGCCATTTGTTGAAAACTGGTGAGAAGAGCCCTAAGGGAAATGAAGCAGGAAGTTTTGGACTATCACCTGGGAGGATGGTGACAGGAGGTCCAAAGAAATAAATGAAAGGATTCCTGAGCAGAAATGAGGATGTAGTTTAAGATGACAGGTTGACTTTGGACTGGAATCAACAGCACTCGGTGTCAGGGAGCAGGAGAGGAGAATGTGTGGCGGGCAGTTGCAGCTTGGCAAGGTGGTGACCTCTGAAGGCTGGGAGGCCCTGCTACAAGGGGAAGAGAGGAAACAATTACATTTGCTGACTATGGGGTATCTGGCAGAAAAGGAAAGTGAAGAGGTGGCTGAAGAATAGGGAAAACAGGAGGGTTAAAGGAGAGGAGAGAGGGAAGGTAGGAGAAGGTCAACTTTCTGTCAGTGCTTATTCATTGTTTCCCATTCCCACTGGTTCATTCATAATGTCAGCTCTAATTCCACTAGTAGCTTGAGAAAAAAAGGACTTGGATAATATCCAGTTTAAAATTTAGCTACTTCTTCTTCTTCCAATAGCTCATTGTTGTACCAGCTAACATCAATCTGTATGGGAAATTTGCTTGGTCAGAGGGAGGCTATATTCTGTAGTCTTTTGGAGTGGGGTAAGAACAAAAAGTGTGGTGCCTTTAGCCTAAGATCAGCAAACTTGGAAGCATACACCTTTCACTTGGGGGCCAGGGAGTGAGCAATGACCCTTAGAGGAAGCAGAATACCAAAGAATAAACTTAGCTTACACCATGTTTGCCATTTTGTGTATTATGATTATCTAGCATTGAGGTAAAGAAATGGTTATGAATTCTGTCTAACCTCTGACCCGGGATCATGCTAATGCTCAGTTAGGAACCAAGAACTAGGATTCTGTAGAGAAGTGGAAGGGAAATTTCCTGATTAAATCAAAAGAGTTCTCCACATTCAAACACAAATGGTGCCAGACCTTGATCGTCTCCTTGTCTTCAGGCAGCTGCCAACTTTCTTCACATGAGGTCTTTATTTCTTTCAAGAGACCAAAATCAATCACTTAATTCTATGTGAGGTTAAGATGGAAGATTAGAGGGGATTAGAGTCAATTATCCCTTCTGCCATGCTTCCTGGGGACCAACAGAAGCTCATCAGACCCCTCATTAAAGCAATTACTCTCACAAACTGGTAACACTGTGTGTACTTCATCTGTTGGCCATACCTGAGTCTGCATTCAAACAAAACCAGAGAAATTAAGAGAAAAAAAAAGGAAATAAAATACTTGAAAGTTCTCACAGTCCCGGACTAGAAGGACTCTGCTTATGGTCAAG
This sequence comes from Tonatia bakeri, assembly GCA_004024845.1. Classification (NCBI taxonomy): domain Eukaryota; kingdom Metazoa; phylum Chordata; class Mammalia; order Chiroptera; family Phyllostomidae; genus Tonatia; species Tonatia bakeri. The sequence goes on from PVIA01001908.1 coordinate 113,668, forward strand.
ACAGATAGGTAGGTAGGTAGGTAGGTAGATAGACAGACAGACGGACATTTATCTTAGATCAGAACTGTTGAGAACTATTAGCTTCTGAAATTGACCAATCTAGAGCAACAGTTACTGAGCTAGGAGAAATGGAAATGATGGTGGCAGTGGTAGGAGGTGAGAGGAAATTGAATGCTAAGTAAGTTATAGAATGGTAGGGGCCAAGGAGCCAGCTTAGTCTGGCAGGTAGCAGTGGCGCCTCCTCCGTACCATAGGAAAGGCTCGGCCTCGGGGAGATGAGGAACAGTGTACCTGCCTGCCTGGCTTGTCTGCCAGAGTAGATTCCACACGAGGCATTTTGTCACTCAGAAAAATAGCCAAGTGATCCATAGACATGTTGTTGAAATGTTTGCCAGGTGTCAAGTGTGAACTGGAGTCTGACAACCTAAAGTCCTTACTGAGTGACCTTAGAGTCATTTCAAGCAGTTTCATCATCTTTCATGAATGTTAATTCAGCTAATAACACCTTTATATATTTCTTTTTAATGTTTCAGGTCTTTCTAGTGGTTTCATTAAAAAAAGTGTTAATAAAATTAGACAGAATTATGGTTAAAATTAATACATTGTCAACATCTGTGTATTTTAGTTGCACAGGAAGGAAGAAAATGCAAAGTTCCAACTCCCTGTGCTACTATAATCCAACATTCTAGCAAATGCTTGAAATTTTTCATTAGCAAGTACAGTATTAATTTCTTCCTATGGTAGTACAAAGGACTCAACTATGTTTGTCTTGGGATTTTAAACTTGAGATTTTTGCTGGCATTTACATGAATAAAAAACCAACGTTAATTTTACCTTAATACTTAGCTATGCTTTATTTTTATTTTTGCTCTTTAAGAAAGAAGAGTTAATGAGAGCAGGCAGGGGACCAGGACACTGATTTGGTAACTCAGTCAGAGAATGAGCTGACATTGTAAGCCTCGTGGAGGACTCTGAAGGAAAGCATGAAATGAAGGGCAAATAGCAGTGCTTGCATGCATTGTAATCCACTGTCACTCTCTGCTGAAGTGGACTGGCTGGTTCACTTACAGGAAAGGGCATCATTTAGGATTCTAATAGAATTTAGGCCATCAACAGCACTGGGTTTAAAATCACAAACACGGAACTTGAGTCTACTTCTGTCATTTATTACATCTGTAATCTTAGGCAAATTATTTCACCTCTGTTTTTTCTTTTTTAATCTGCAATGAGATTTTAAAAAATGGTCTTCTAACTAGAACAGGAATTTCCCTGGATTTTTAGAAGGTTTGGATGAACTCACAAAAGAAGCAACACCCAAGACAATGCCTGATGCATGATGGACATTGAATGAAGATTTGCCTATTTTCTTCCTTTCCATTTTAATTAATAAAGAATGGTTTTTGAGAAACTGTTTCTTGAAGCCACATTTCTAACCACTTAGAGCAATGGCAGAAACAATGTCTATGTAAATTGCTTCATAACCATTTTCAATACCCTTTCAGTCACACACTACTCAAATGAAAAGGGTTCTGATCTTGACAATCTTCTATTCCAATACCCTCATTTTGTAGACAAGAAAATTGACCCAGAGGAGTTAAGTGAGGCACCCAAGATACATGGTACACAGTCAGGACTTGAAGCCAGGTTTCGTGCCCTGTTACCATGTTGATACTGGGCGAGAGAAGTGAATGTGGTCAGAGTGCCTCTGGCAGGTGAGTTTCAGGGATGCTCATAAGTTTTCGTCAGCTCACTGATCTAAGCAAGTGGTTTAACCTGGCATGTTCTCAAATCACAAAAGAAATAGGAGCACTCAATGCGACCAACAAATAAATGCTTTCAGGAATGTATACGGGGGCTGAGAACTAACCTTGAAGCTAACCCAGAGCTGGCCTCTTACACTTACCCCATGGCCCACAGTGGTTTGATTGCCTGTGTCCTAAATAGATTTACCTGATGGTGCAAATTATGGATGGGATGAAAATAGACTTGGGGGATTCCCAAGATTAGACTACACCATCTTTTCCCCAGACATCTCTTCAGATTGAGCTTGCATCTGAAACTTAAGGGCAGATAATGTCATATGGCATACTTGAGGGAGAACTCACCCAGGATGGGATTTTGATTGAGGTCATTTGGAGAGAACTTTTAGAGCAATGGTTTTTAGAAGCCAGTCTAAAGACTTGTGTCAGACTGTCTGGCTGCAATTCTAGGGAATCCTCCGGAGAGAAAGGCTTAAGAAATAGAGACTTCCAGACCCCCACTTCAACCTGAGATCCAGTTTCAGTCAGTCTGTGGTGGGATTTGGGCATCTCCCATTTCCAAAGTGCCTTCAATGCTTTGATATGCACCCACCACACTAACCTGGGAGTGGGGGCATTTTAGGGAAGATAGTAGGAACTTGTACCAAGGGCAGGTGTAAGGGCTTCGAAGTCAAGTGCCTCCCCTCATGAAATGATGTAAAAGATAATGGCTAAGTATCTTCACCTCACTCTGCTCTTCCACAAGCTACTCCTCCTTCCACAGGCAAACCTAATCGCCCATCCACCAGAATCCAGGCACACACCTTCAGTACACCTCTACTTAGTATTTTACTCTGCCTTGTGGGGGTACCTGTCTGCTCCCGTAGTAAGAGTAGTAAGCTCCTTGAGTTGATAATTGAGACTACATGTATCCTTCAGTGGTCTCTGTACCTAGACCAGGCACATGGTAGGAATGCAGTAAACATTGAAAACATAAATATAAACATCCTTGCTATCAAACAAGTATAAAGGACACATGGGTAAAAACTGCGGGGGGGGGGATTGGAAATGGGAGGGAGGTGGGGAAGGCTGGGGGGGGGGGCTGGGATGGGAGTAAAAGACAGAAAACTGTACTTGAACAACAATTTAAAAAAAAGAAAATGGGATCATCTCAGCCTTGGTTTTAGGAGGAAAGGATATTGACATACCTGGGAAAACCACAAGTCATTGAGAATTCTGAGATTTATTTTTCCCAGAAACCGGTCGACTCAGTCCTTGAGCCCAATGAGTTTCCATGAGATAAATCTTAACCTTACAGGTGATATAAATACTCACAGAGTCACTTCAAGATATGGGCCATGTGGTCCCTGGGCCTTCCTCGTGGCTTCCATGATTCTAAGAGTGATTCAGCCAGTGTTTGTTTAAGTGATTCAAACAAACACAGATGCTGATCTGGGAAGCAAAATGAGGTTAAAAGCTGGTGAGCCCACAGTCTACAATAGATCAGCCCTTAAATCAATGGGGATACTTTGGGAAGCATGTTGTCTTCGGAAGCAGATTCATCTTCAGCTGCTCTGAATTAATTTGGGGATTTATAAAGTTGGAGTGTAGGAACAAGAAAACAATGAAAATGTCAGCTTACACTGGCACCCAAAGAACTGGTGTGTCAATTCTGGTATTGAGAGACATCTTTCCCTGGTGGCAGGCAAGGCAAACCTAGTATGGGGTGGGAGGGACCCCTGGAGCACAAGGGTGAGTCCATTGTGCTACTTGCCATGATCCAAAAGACAATTCTGCTTTTTAATTGAAGGTGAGAATAGTGGGAGTCACAGTGAGTCTAAACTCTGTTCCTTTTGGCAGTGGCTCAAGCAAGGCTGGACAACTTGGCCAATTCAGAAGTGGATCTACCAGAACTTTACAAGACTAAGAATAGTCTTGTTGAGAATTCATCTTGGGGGTGGAGATAACACTCAGACTTGGCTTTGCTGTGAAGCACTGGACTCAAGAGGCAGTCTTCACATATACAAGATGTACAAATCTTGTATATAAAAAACTATTACAGAACAGACCTGGGTGGGGGGTGCAAATGATATACTATTACTGAATGGACTCACCCTTGTGCTCCAGGGGTCCCTCCAAACCCATACTAGGTTTGCCTTGCCTGCCACCAGGGAAAGATGTCTCTCAATATCAGAGATTGGTAAAAAGGAAAGGGATTATTTACTTAAAGAGTTATGCAAATTTAACAGTAATGACTTAATGTCTTCATAGAGATCCCAAAGTCCTTTAGAATACACATAAACACAAAGTCCTTCCTTCCCCCCTTTGCCTAGTCTGGGGTACCGTATCTCAGAAAAAGAAATAGAAGTCTGGGTTCTTCTCTGCCCAAGCCGTGTGGTCCCAAAAAGATGCAGTGTGGTCCCAAAAGGAACCATGGTCCCAAAATGATGTATAAATGTTGTATATGTGGAGACTTTTGTATACATCTTGGAGTCTCTACTTCACATTTGTCTCCTGACTTATTCTTTATAAACTGATATCTTATTCCATGGAGGGGAAAGGAAGAGGGTATGGATAGGGTGTTGTGTGATACAGAACTACAGAAATGACTGCATAGTGTGTATAAAGCTGCACCTAGTCTGGGCTGAAATTGAATACTTCTTTATCTTTCCAGCTTCATGTGAGTACATAAACTTAGTCCACAGCTACTGTAATGAAGACCTCCTGTGCTCTCCAAATTTTTGAAAATCCCTCAATTCCCGAAGTCTCTCATTCTTGTATCTTAACAGAATTCTCTCATCTATACGCTCTTGTCCCCTTCACCCTGGACCATCAGAGTTGCCTCTCCTCTGCACGCAACATTCTCAACATACATCTGATAAGGCATATCTTTCTACCACATGCCCCTTCCCCACTGTCAACCTGGAGATGTGTTTTTCCCCCTCTTGATTGCTCTTCTCAAACAATCCACTTAGATTTTGTCCTTTATCTTTTCATAGAGGAGAGATGCAAGGAAGCTAAATGGAAATAAAAAGAAAAAAAAAAACCTGTGAACATCTGTATGTTAATTTTACCTCATCACAGCTATTTCAATAAAAACTCTATAGAGCTTGCAACCCAAACAACCATTTTTCGATAGCTCACTAAAGGGAAGAACACAAGGTAGAGATAAGGGATCTTTACAGTTTTCCACAGGGCCTCATACAGCGTGGCCCAGGATTCCTATGCAACATTGATGGCAGCCAGAGTAAGTGGGGGTGGTGTGTTGAGATGAGAGTGGCATATTGTGGCAGTGGTTCCTAACAGTACTCTTTGAAAGAAGCAGTACCAGGGTGAGGCTGGGGCCATGCCCAGTGGCAGCGTCAGTACCTAGCAGAGGCGATGCTGATGATACTCATGAACATAGCAGGTCCCTGTGAGAGAGATAATCAGTCTGGGCTCTGCTAGCTGATGCAGGGCATTTTCACATGAGTCTACATGCACTGGAGGCTTTGGGAATAGATATCTCTAAGTGAGTCTGGAGCAGAGCAAGAAAGGGACACATGCCTTTTATCCCTGAAGGAATTATGTGAAGTACATGTGAGACATCACTTACAAGCTGGATATTTGGTATAGGAGCTGGTGATAGCAGATAGCAGTAAAAGCCAGTGAAAAACAGGTTGTTAATGTCTCTGTGATTTTCTTGTTTTATGCTCTTTGAAAGAATAATACAAGTCCAGGAGGGAGGATGAATGACTTAAAGACACCTGGATTACTATGACAAAAACTGACATCAGTATGTGATTCAACCTGATATACTGATATCCAGATTTTTGTAGAAAAATCTAGGCAGGAAGTTCCTCTTTTTAATATGAATTATTGCTGAAAGTATCCTGGAATCTGTGATCAGAAGCCTTCTATTCTATGCGTGTCCATGATCCTGTTTGCTGTTCTCTTAAGTGCAGGATCTAGAATATATGCCCTCCATATGAGATCCTTGAAGACATGCTTTCAGCTTTCAGTCTGAGTGCTTGGGAAATGGATGGATTCATTATACTGTTTGTATTGTAAAAAAATATAATCAGGAGTTGATTTCCACTATTAACCTGCATTTCCTTTGCTAAAGATGGATGGATGGGTAGATGTATCGATGGCTGGCTGTTCTAATGGGGACTAATTTTGTTTTAATACTTCATCGGACCTTTAATGTATCTAACAACAGCATGATGTTTAGCTGGTCATTGGGAAGATGTTTCCTCACTTTGCATCCTTTAAGTATTATTGATCTCACATAGCAAACAAAGAGTTTTGGGCTAGAATCACCATGAGTCCAGGCATGTTCCTTTACTTACCCCATCCCAATTTTCCCATTCATATAATCAGAGAACTGGATTACATTGTCACCTAAATCCCTCTAGCTCTAAACTGCTACAATTCTGCCTTAATTCTGTTGTTTCAAATTCAGTAGAGCAATGGTTTTCTAACTTTTTAAGTTAGTGGTGCCTTTAATCAATATGGTATATGGAGTAACTTTAACATACAAAACAAATAAAGGCAGGAGTTCTGTGGATGCATTGTGCATGGGAGGCAGGTTTTATAATTCTTTGGTACTCTCCTCAGCTCTCATGTTGGCCCCTCAAGTATTCCATAGACACCAATTTATACATCATTGTGCTGGGAAGTGAGCATGAAAGTACTAGAAACTAACTAGGTGTATTTGAAGTAATAAATGAAAAGCCACATCCTGCATACAGCCAGAAACTTGGTGCTAGTGGTTCTGGTTAGTTCAGGAGTTATCCAGAAGGAACATCAGAGTGCAGAGTCCACAAAACAGCAGTTTTTAGCCCTCTGTGATTTCAAGGCCAAATCATGTAAAACTTTCATGAAAAAGCCACACTTCTTGAAAAATGAAGACACAAAGAGGGGCACATCCCTGGAGGGGTGTGGAGCAGACAACCTTAAATCAGAGTGAGGGGAAGAAAACTGCATTTTAAATTTTATCAAGTAGCATGGTGCAATGACACATCAATAACAAGTGCCTGTGGCCACGTTTTTAAATGATGGCTTGAAATTCATCCCATGGCCCTCCTCCCTCCCTTTCAAAATAAATGTCAAATAAGGTTGAATGAGAAATGTCTTCTATGCTTTTCCCATTCCTCTTCCATCCAGTTCAGAAATGAAAGTGATGTTGATGTTTTATTTGATCATCTTTTGTTAGGATCCTAACCGTAATCCATCATGTTCTCTAAAAATATTAGCAATTCCTTTTGACCTAGTAAAAGACAGTTTCAAATTGACTCACTGACAGGGTTAAGTGATAGACTAGGGTATTTTTCAGCTATTTTAGGTAAAGTCTGTTCTTGACATAACTCTGATGGATGGTAGCTAGATACACAATAGGCAAGAGGAAAAGGGAGGCAATGAGAAAAAGTAATCATGATACTTCCCCACCTTCCTCTCTCCTCTACCTCCTCACAGGAGAACGAGATGTCAGAGGGACCTACTCTGAGAAATTTATAATTGTTCCTCTATTTAGTATAGTTCCAGCTGTAACTGACTGTATCATCAAGGACTCTGTGGGAAAACTTGATGAAATAGTCATTGAAAGTAAAGGGTAGGGGATAGAAAAACGAAACGTCTCCAGAATGATGTCACTTCCTGCAAACGAGAGTTGCCATCTCTTTATTTTTATATCTATCTTTAATTTATTTTATCTCATCTTCAGCCTTGTTTAGATAGAGTAAGACAGGATTAAATTATATTTTAGGCATAAATTTCTCCTTAGTGAAAAATAAAATCAAAGATTTCTCTGCATATTTTTTCAAAATGTATTTCTCTATTTATTCAAAATTAAGAATTCAGAGTTTCTATATGCCAAGTACTATGAAATGCTGTAAAGGGAAAAAAAGTAATAAAGGATATTTCCCCTCAAGAAACCCATGGTTTCATTTTTTTACATTGAAATTATAGCCTAGGTATAAGTAGAGAAGTCTTTAAACAACATATATGGTCCTTAATGGGAAGCTTAAAGTAGAACCAAGATAAGTTGGGACTACTAGCAAGAATGCAGGGAGAAAAACATCAGGTAATTCTTAGTGTTTGATTATAGTTCAGTTACTTATCATTATACTGCATCTTTTAACTCATTATTTATATATCTGAAGGCTCTTCATATTTACTAATTTTGTATCTTTATACATTAAGTCATTTTATTATTTGTTTCAGTTTTATCATTTACTACTTTGAGTTTTATACATATATTTTATCACAGCCAGCAAAACATGTAGTTTTGCTTCTTTTCTAATTGTCACGTCTTGAATAACATCTTATCTAATTTCACCAGTTAATACCTGTAATGCGTTGTTAAACAATAGAAGAGATGGTGGGCATCCCTAACTTACTCCTGACCCTACTGGGACTACCTCTAGTTTCTCTGTTAAGTAAGAACATGACTTTAGAAGTGAGTTATGCATGTTTAGTGTTAAAAATAATTAATTTTTATTTATTGAGCAAGTATTTAAAAAAATCAAGAATTGGTGTTGAATTTTTTCTTGAAAAAAAGATTTTATTTATTTATTTTATAGAGAGGGGAAGGGAGGAAGAAAGTGAGGGAGAGAAACATCCATGTGTGGTTGCCTCTCTCGTGCCCCCCACTGGGGACCTGGCCTGCAGCCCAGGCACATGCCCCGGTGGGGATCAAACCAGTGACTTTGGTTCACAGGCTGGCACTCAATTCACTGAGCCACACCAGTCAGGGCCCTAGTGCTGAAATTTTTTAAAGGCTTTTTAAATTTATTATTTCTCCTTAGCTATTCTCGTTGGTGAATGATATTAACAAATTTTCTAATAGTACAACATCTTGGAATAAGTCACTTGGTTGTGGTATACTTATTAACAAACCATTAGAATTTGTTTGCTGGTGCTTTGTCTAGTATTTTGTCATCAATATTAAAAAATGGGACTGGTTTTTAAGTTTTCATATTTTATATGATTTAGGAATCAATGTTATACTTCCTTCATTAAAGAAATTTGAAAGTTTCCCTTCTTTTTCTATGCTTAGGAGGAAGGATGTACCCTCGAGCCCTGGCCAGGTGAGTCAGTTGGTTAGAACCTTGTCCCAATGTGCACAGGTTGAGGGTTCGATCCCTGGTTGGGGCAGATGCAGGAGTCAATCAGTAAGTGCATGGGTGTGTGGAGCAGCAGGTCCAGGCTTCTCTCTCTCCTTTCCTAAAATTAAGAAATAAAATAAAATTTATAGTACCCTTGAGAATATGTCTGGGCCTGGTATTTCTTGTGTAATTCCTTGATATTTCATTGACTTTTCCTGTGAAAAACTGTCTGTTTAAGTCTTTTATCTCAAATGAGGTAATTTTTGTTCATACTGTATTTTCGTTGGAAGCTGTCCATTTCACTGAATTTTTCAAATATTCTTTCACAGGAATATACAGAACAGCCTTCTAGCACTTTTAAAATTTGCTCTGTTTTAAAAGTCATTTACCCCATGTCATTTCTTATTTCATGATTATTCTGTTTGTTCCCTCTTTTTCTGGGTTAGATTAGCTGGTGGTATGTCTATTTTGTCAATCGTCCCCCAAACCAGAATTTTGATTTATTAGTTTTACTACTTTTCTGTTTCCTGTTTCATTGATTTCTATTTCTATATTTATTTTTTCTGCTTCTTTCCCCAATTACCTTTCTGAGTTGGAAATTATTTTCATTTATTTTCCATTAAAAATAAAAAAATTTATTTATGTAAGTGTTATCTGTATTCTGCCATGCTGTTTCCTCATTTACATTCTGCCATGCACCTCTGTTATGGCATGGCTCTGGAGCTGGCTTTGGAGTATTTTGAAGTATTTACCCCCTCCCCCCCATTTCATTTATAAGTGTAATTGAATGCATTATACGCTGTCTCCTAGTTGTGCTACAAGAATGAGTGGTGGGTGGTTACATTTCCTCTCCATGTGCATCTGTATACTATTTTTGGACAACGTATGGAGAGATTTAGGTGAGGAAGCTGCAATTGACTACAGGAACTCAAGAGTCTATAATTTTATCCTTAGTTTCCTCTTTGATCCAGTGGTTTTATAGATTTTTTCCATTTCCAGTTGTAGGAGATATTTCTTAACTTATTGCCATAAGATATTAAAAACAAATTTATGGGTAGACATTTGCTATCAAACTTAAATTATATGTCACTATTATTTAAAACATATACATATCTGCATGTTTTAGTGTTCATGATAATCTTATACCAGACTCTCCCCATTCCTTAATCCTTTATTTCATTTCTCTCAGTCAGATAAGATATCTCCACATAGACTTCCCAGGCACAGGGGATGAGTGATATATTTCTGGGCCACTGCATATCTAGACGTTTGATGTTCTGTGCCATCACACCTAATGACCACATTTCTGACTCAAGTGTCTGGGTCATAACATTTTGCACTGTTGTTTGGTGTTCAGTATCAAAGAAGTTTAAGGTTCATCTGGTAATTTTCCTTTGTAAATGACTTGTTTTTTGTTTTCATTTTGTTGCCTGGGGTTTAGGTATCAATGTTTTACTCCCTTTGTAAAATGAATTTAGATGTTCTCTTTGTTCTATTTTAGTAAACATTTTAAGTAGCATTGAAGTTATCCTTTCCTTGTGCTACCATCTAGGGACTGGGACATATTTCAAAGATTAGCTCTTTAATATTATTTTCTATTTCCTCTATGATAATGGATCTGTTCAGATTTTCTCTTTTTTGGGGTCAATGTTGAGTATTTATGACTGCCAGGAAAATCATCCATTTCATCAACATCCTAAAATATAGTTTCTTAAAGGTGATGAAATCCTTGTAAATATAATTATTTTGTAAATCTCTATTTTACTTAATGTAGTTTTCTATCAGTCTATTTTATTATAGTTTTTGTTATTATCAAATAATCATCTCTTAGACTTATTTGTTCTACAGATTTCTAATTTCTAACTAATTAATTCCTACTTGTTTACATAGGGTTGTTATTATTATTTGCATTTTCCTTTTCTGATTTATTAATTATACTCAATTTCTACATTGGCTGGGCTCACAAGTTCTACACAGTTGTGCATCACTGAACGACAAAGATATGTTCTGAGAGTGCATCATTTGGTGATTTTATCATGGTGTGAACAGCACAGAATGCACTTACCCAAGCCTAGGTGACACAGCCCACTGTACACCTAGGTTGTGTGGGACAGCCTATTACTCCTGAGCTATAAACCAGTTCAGCCTGTTACTGTACTGAATACTGTAGGTGACTGTAACATAACAGTATTTGTATATCTATACATATGTAAACATAGAAGAGGTATAGTAAAAGTAAAGTAGAAAAGATAGAAATGGTACACCTGTATAACACACATACCATGAATGGAGCTTGCAGACCTGGAGATCGCTGTGAGTGAGCACTGATGTGCATGCCTGAGACAGTACTGTGCACCTCTACAGACCTTATGCTAACCTGTACACTAAGGCTGCACTAAATTTAAAAATATATTTTTCTTCAATAGTAGGTCAACAGCATACTATAAATTTCTTACCTTATAAACTTATTTATTTTATTTTTACTTCTTGACTATTTTGTAATAACATTTAGTTGAAAACACAAACACATTATGCAGCTGTACAAAAATGTTACCTTTCCATCCTCATTCTATAATCATTTTTCCTATTTAAAAAATTTTAATATACATTTTTTGCTTTTCAAACTTTTTTTGTTAAAACTGAGACACACGTACACATTAGCTTACACCTACACAGGGCCAGGATCATAATATTGTTTTACACCTCCACTTTTGCCCCACTGGAAGGTCTTCTAGGGCAGTAACATGCAAAGGGATGTCATCTCTGATGGTAACAGTGCTTTCTTCTCTAACACCTCCTGAAGGATCTGCTGAGGCTCTTCTTGTGTCACTCCTTTTAGAAATATGTTTATGGATGTTTGCTCAGTTTCTTTTTTTTATCATAGGTTTACTTGTAAGCAAATAATGCCCCATGAACAACCGAACTCTGTTCATCCAAATCTTTCAGTGTTGGAAGTCCACATTTTCAAAATTTTTGAGGAGCTTGTTGAGGTCTACAAAAGATTCTGCAAAACATTTCAATGGCAATTATCTTTAGAGGTTCTTCTTTTTCTTCCCATGTAGTTTCCCATTCTGTTGACTCTTCTTCAGCTATGCATTCCTGTCCCAGACCCAACCATTCCTCATTAGTCAATTCTTCAGGAAGCACCTCTAGGAGCTCCTCAATGTCATCCTCATTCACATTAGATTAAAGCTGTTTGCCTTCGCAATCAGTCTCATTGATTCTTGCAACCTCCTCAACCTTGGTACATCCTTTGAAGAATGAACCTCTTGAAGGTCTGCTTTCAGATGCCATGAAGACACTCCCTGGTGACATCACTCTAAGCCCAAGCAAGATGATAAGGATGATAGTGATAATTATTATTATTTTGCAATTTTATTGTTTACAGCTTTCCTCTTCTTTTCTTTTTTTAAAGGACATTTAAAACAAATTTTAAGATTTTATTTATTTATTTTTAGAGAGAAGGGAAGGGAGGGAGAGAAACATCAATGTGTGGTTGTCTCTCATGTGTCCCCTACCGGGAACCTGGCCTGCAACCCAGGCATGTGCCATGACTGGGAATTGAACCATTTGGTTCATAGGCCTGCGCCCAATCCACTGAGCTACACCAGCCAGGCCTCCTCTTCTTTTCTTAAACAAGTCCCTTTAACATTTCACATAATAATGGTTTGGTGATGATAAACCCTTTTAGTTTTACTGTGTCTGGAAAGCTTTTTATCTGCCCTTTAATTCTAAAAGATAGCTTTGCTGAGTAGAGCAGTCTTTGCTACAGGTCCCTGCTTTACATGACTTTGAACATATCTTGCCAACCCTTTTTAGCCTGCAAAGTTTCTTTTGGGAAATCAGTTGATAGTCTTATGGGGGACTCCCCTGTAAGTAACTAACTTCTTCTCTTGCTGCTTTTAAGATTTTCTCTTTATCTTTAACCTTTGGCATTTTAATTATGATGTGTCTAGGAGTGGGCCTCTGTGCATCCATCTTGTTTTGGACTCTCTGTGCTTACTGGACTTGAATGTCTAATTCCTTCACCAAATTAGGGAAGTTTTCTTTCATTCATCTTTCAAATAGATTTCCAATTTCTTTCTCTTTCTCTTCTCCTTCTGGTACCCATATAATGTGAATGTTGGAGCTTTTGAAGTTGTCTCAGAGGCTGCTTATACTATTCTCATTTCTTTGGATTCTTTTTTCTTCCTGTTCCGATAGGTTGTTTTTTGCTTCCTTATGTTCCAAATCATTTATTTGATTCTTGGCTTTATACACTCTACTGTTGTTTCCTGTAAATTGTTCTTTATTTCAACTAGTGTATCCTTAGTTTCTGACTGCATCTTTTTTATGCTGTTGAGGTACTCACTAAGTTCCTTGAGAATCCTGTAACCAGTGTTTTGAACTCTGCATCTGATAAATTGCTTATCTCCATTTTGTTTAGTTCTTTATCTGGAGTTTGATTTGTTCTTTCTTTTGGGCCATGTTTCTTTGTCTCTTCATTTTGGCAGCCTCCCTGTGTTTTATTTCTATGTATTAGGTAGAGCTGTTTTGGCTCTGTGTCTTGGTAGTATAGCCTAATGTAGTAGGTGTCCTGTAGGATCCAATGGCACAGCCTCCCCTATCACCCAAGCTGGATACTCAAGGTGTGCCCTTTTTGTGGGCTGAGTATCCCTCTTCTTATAGTTGAGTCTTGGTTTCTGTTAGAAGATTAATGGGAGAGATTTACCTAGGCCAGTCAGCTGCAAGGACTAGCTGTGACCACTTACCACCAACATCTGTTCTCTGTGGATGATCAGCTCCACAGGGGCAGGGTTGTGGTATTTTGACGTAGTCTGTAGTTGTCCACTGGGTGTGCTGGCCCTGGGGTTTCCCGGATGGTGCAGGCAAAGGTTAGGTCCCACCTGTGTTTTGCCCAGGGCTACCCTGCCTGAGCAATAAAGCAATCTGAGGTGGCTGCTACTTGTGCTAGTCTTGGAGATTCCCAGGCAGAGCCAAGCTGTGAATCTAGGCTGGCTGCTGCTAGTGCTGGGCCTGGGGCTCATGAGGCCAGCTGTTGCCTATATGACAGGATTTAGGAAGTTGTGAAATATAAGCCAAGACTGGCCTCTCATATGGAAAAGCAGCTTAGGTGGGTCTAAAAGTTAGGTGGGGTGGAGTCTCCCTGAGATCTCCAAGGGGGGTCAGTGTTAGCCAGATTGATGGAGTCTCAGATATGGCACTAGCTTACCGACTCTGTGGGGGGAGTGTTTAGAAAAGGGCCAATGGCCTCTGCTTGCCTTGATGTTAGATGCTTCAGTGCCTCCCTGTATACCACTGGTGCTTTTCAAGCTCCTACTCCAATGCTGGAATTCAGAGGGAGTGAGTATTAGTAGGTGAGTTTATGTGTGGGTTTTTTAAGAGGAACTACTTGGGGGTCCAGAAGTTTCTTCCATTGACTCAATCCCTGGTGGTTTTTGCAACCAGAAGTTGTGGGGACTTATCTTCCTGGCATTGGAACCCTGGGCTTGGTGGCCTGATGCAGGGGTGGAATTCCTCACTCCCAAGATATCCCTCCAAAATTTTTATCCACCATGCAGTGAGTGAGGGACCAGCCCCTTCCACATGGGCAACCCTCCTACAAGTCTGGATGGAAGTTGTTTTTTAATTCTGTAGATGTCAGACTTCCACTCAACTTGATTTCTGATAGTTTGCAGTGATGGTTGTTCTATATTTTATTTGTAATTTTGATGTGGTTGTTTGAGGAGATGAGCCATGCCTGCTTATGCCACCCTCTTGACTGAAAGTCATTCTCCAAGCCCAAGCAAAATTATTGACTTTGTAATACTTCCAGAATTGAATTAGTATTTTCTCAGTTGCAGCAATAGCCTGGGAAAATGTCCTCCTCAGGTAGTAGACCTTAAAAGCTGCTATAACTCCTTGATCCTTTGGTTAGATTGAAGAGGTAGTATTTGGAGGGAGAAATACCACTTTAATATTGGGAACAAGATCACCAATATTAAATCCAATATCCTACAAGAAGGATGCCTGAGAGCATTATCAACACTAAGCAAAATCTTGGAAGGTATGTTATTCTCCAAATAGTACTTCTCCTTTGGGCATAGCAATTCAGAAGGGCATCTTGGAAGAGGATCTGGGTCATTCATGGCTTCTTACTGCTCCTGCAGTGCACTGGCAGTGTGTGCATACTGACATGCCTGAAGGCCCTAGTTCTCACTATTCCACATCACAAAGGGTTTCAATATGTTGCTTGCAACATCGCTCCCAAGTGAGATTGTTATTTTGTCCTTAAAACTTTGAAACTTGATATTGACTTGTCTTTCTTATGGAAAAAAGTCAGTTTGGGTATTTGTTTACATAATTAGGAGGTTTCATCTATACTGAATATTTGAGCTGGCAATTAATTTTTCTTCCACAATCATTTTATTTGGAGTTTTCAAAAGTTCTTCAGCTGCTTTCATATTAGCAGTCACAGATTTACCACTCACTTTCACATTATATAATAAGTAATGATTCTGGCATCATTTAAATCACCCAGAGCTAGCAGTAAATTCCAGGGCCATAGTAAGGTCAAGCCTTTTCTTTTGACATCACAATCAAACTTTTTGCTTTAGCTGTGATCCTTATGTTGCTAAGAGGGATGTGTGTAGTCTTCAATCCAGTTCATTAAAAGTTTCTCCATGTCTCAATAGGCTCTTTAACTTTTGTTAGTCTGGTTGCCTTCAATGAAGCAAAACCTTTATCAGCTTCCTCTACTTTGCTCCTGTTCTTCAAGATCAGAACTATGGTGCCTGATTGGCAAGCAATAACCACTAATAATTTTCCACCTTCGTAGTCTTTAATCACTTTTCATTTTCTTTCCAGGTTAGTCACTCAACCAGCAATATTAGCAGTGGATTCTATATGTTTAAGGGACACAATGAGCAAAACAACATGTGATTAAATTGAGCACAAGAGAAAATGATGAAATTAAGAGACATGGTAAATAGATTTCTGAATTTGCTGATAGCATAATGTGACATACTGTTTCATAGTAGAAAGTATCTGCTCTTAAATAATGAAAAGTATAGTATAGTAAATACATAAACCAGTAACATAGTCATTTATTATCATTACCAAGTACTATATACTGTAACTAATTATGTGTGCTGTACTTTTATGCATCATCATCACAATTTGTTAACACCAGCATCATCACAAACACACAGGTAAATGCATTGCACTATGACATTATGATTGGTACAATGTCACTAGGTAATAGGAATTTTTCCACTCAGTTATAACCATATAGGACCACTGTTTTATGTGTGAAATGCCATTTTTCAGTGTATGACTGTATTATGGTCTATTAGCATTATTCCCATAATTGCATTAGTTTCAGATTTATAGCTAAATGAATTGAATGCTCACTGACAGAGCTCTTTCTGTGGAGTCTGCATTTATATACCGGTTAGCTGAAGCTTTCACCGTGTCTTCAAGACAGGCTCAAGGAAACTTAGACTTACTGTGTTCCAAAGTATTTGTCTGGAACACAATATTTTTGTCTGGAACCCTTATATATTTCATTTTTTAAATAATCCTCACCCGAAGACATTTTTAATTGCTTTTGAGAGAGAGAGAAAGAGAAACATCAGTGCAAGAGAGAAGCATCTATTGGTTGCTTCCTGTATGCACCTAGCCTAGGGACTGTAAGCACCAGGACCAGGGACTAAATTCACAACCTAGGTATGTGCACTGACCAGGAATTGAACCCACAACCTTTTGGTTATGGGACAAGTCTCCAACCAACTGAGCCACACTGGTCAGGACTGGTGCTCTTATATCTTAATGACAGTTTAGTTAGGTATAAAATTATTGGATCAGAATTTGTCCTCTTGAGGAATTTATAGCATTTTTAAAGTTAAAAGTTGCTGTGGGAAAGTATGAAATAAATTCTTATTTTTCTCCCATAACATGACTAGCTTCTAGCTTTCAGTGATCGATATCTTCTGCTCTTCTCTTTGAAGATCATAGTTTTATCAGAATATATTTCTTTATTTTGATGATTATGTAAGTATTTTTCCCATGTCATGGTATACCATTACAGTTTATGGATTAAAGTTTTTTAAAAATTTGGCAATATTATAAATATCTTTAGATATTTTCTGTCCCACCATTTCAGATTTCTTTTTTATGAGAGGGGGCTGCAGAAGGAGATACAAATTAAACTTATATTGTCTCTCTTCCATGTAGATAATGTTCTTTCTAGTACTCTTTTATTTTATTTGTTTTTGTTTTATTTTTCTATTCTTCCTCAGGTCTATCATTTTTCTCCTTTACTGTGTGGTTTTAGCAGTTTCTAATCTTCTGTTTCTGATGTGTCCTTTACTTCTGTTATGGTTTTAAATATTTTTGTTTACTTTTTCCAGACGAAAGCTCAAGTCTTATCTCCTTCTGTTGCTATCTTTTCCTATCTTTCCACTTATTTTATAGAAATTATCTAGAGGAAATTAAGTTTCTGATTTTTAATTTTTACTTTTATGACAATACATTAGCCCACAATTATTATTTGCTCCATCAAACATTTTTTAGAATGAGTATATTTTATGTAGAAGCTTTTTCCATATTTCTTTCATTTGTTTAACATTTTTATTAGTTTTATAGTACATTGTCTTAGTTTTTTAAATTTTATTTCTATTCATATTTGAGTGAAGTTAGGGTGCCTGGGACCTGCTATTCATTCTGAAGCTTTCTATGGGTTAAGGACCAGGATTGTATTCAAGTTTGTAGAAATTCTCCTTATGACACGGAATCAGGAGTATGTATATATGTGAATCCTTTCCCCTTTACTTTCCCTAACCCACTAGGACCATCCTGGAGTGTGGTTCACATTATGCATGGCCTCTCATCCCTTCCCTCACTGACAGCCATCTTCCAGAAAATATGGCTTCACTGTGTGATTTCTTGCTTACACTTGATTTACCTGTTGCTTGAGATATTGTGGCAAGATAAGTTCAGAGAAGTGACTGCTACCAGATATGATCCCTGCTTTCATTATCTTAAACTACAGTTCATTGGTTAGGGATGCCGATCACTTTGGAGATTTGTGCCTTGACATTTTTGTCTGATATGTCCAGATATAAGCATAGGTCCTAGATTTCTTCTGTAATGCTGTTAGACCTTTATTCAGTCATTCTTTTGTAGAAATTTTGGTAATAGCTATTTCCTGGTTTTGTCACATATGGAGATAGTATTCTTGTTGTTCTTTCTCTTTTTCTTTTTTTAGTTTTATGTGGTATCTAAGAGTGAAAAGGAGAAACCATTACCTTTTACTGCCATTTAAAAATGGAAAGTACTCTTCTTTCACAATATTTCAAGAATTCAAAGTAGAGGCTTCTAAAACTTTCATTGTTTTATTATAGAAAATCATATTAAGAATTTTTTTCTTGTGAATATTCACAACAGTGCTCTCTTTTCTGCTGCCTTATGTTGGTCTTTTTTTCCCCCCCTACTTTGTCAACAGCAAACACATAGATGCAGTTTTAAGATTTGTTACCAGAAAGAACTGGTAGTATATCTGTGGCCTATATCACCATATCCTGGTGATGAAAAGATTGTTTCTCTTAAGTATAAACTCTAAGTTTTGTTTCTTCTCAGTTTATCATTTTTAGAAGGCAGGAATTTAGTGTAAGCTTCCTGGATCTTTTCTTGCTCTGTCAGATTCTCCCATTAAACAATGGGGAATAATACTATTTATAATATTTTGAACAGTGGAATTACATGGAAAATGACAGTTTGCAGCCTGCACTTCTAACATTCTTCCTGTCTCAGCACAGGTTTAGGGAACAAAAATCCTATATTTCATCAAGTGTCTTCTCATCCCTATGTACTTCCTTCTGTGCTGTATTCTAGTAATTACCATTTTGAAATGATGGTAATAAAAAGAATATAGTAAGAATAAATGTGGAGGAGGTCTTACCCTACAGAATTACAAAATTAATTTCTCTGGTGTTGGGGAATGGCCACCTGTTTTTCTAATCAGTTCATCTTCACAGTTTCACAATTAAGCACTTACAGGGAAGGTGAATCAGTCTTTTCTAACCTTACTAGGTTCCTCTGGCCTGTTCTGATTCAGAGATCAGAGAAAGGGTAATACAGTTCAAAATGTACTTATTAAATTTATCCTTATAGCTGATTCATTTAGTTCAGATTCCACCCAGATTTGGCATATAGTCATCTCTTATCCTGAGTTTATAGGGATGTTACCAGCTTTTAAAAAATATTTTTATATATTCCTTGGCATTTTAATGGGAAGTTGGGAGATATGTCATAAACATGTCAAGGCCACCACCAAATTAACTTCCATATTCACATATTGAAGTCAAAACTTAAGTGCCTTAACAGCAGAGACTCATATATCATCCTCAGGGGTCTTTATTGAATAAGTGCCCAATAAACATGCTTTGATTTAGAACTGAATAGAATGAATGTTAAGTTATCCTTGGTTTTTACTTTAATATGTTAATTGTGAAGTTTCTTTTATTGTGTTAAATTGTGAAGTACTGGATACTATGAGCACATGAAATTGATAAAATTCACATGTAACAAATACATCTATAATTCAGATTTTTGTTACCTTCTACAATCTTCCTCCATTTTTTTTTTTAAAGAAAACCTAACTTGTAAATAAATGGAATTTTGGAAAAGTCTTGGAAATTGTGCTCTTGTTAACCACAAATAAAGGTTCTTCAACTTCATTCTACTAAATTGTTCATGACATATGGTGAAAGATTCAGCTTGGTCATGTTATAAGACAATCAGTTAATTACAAAATTTCCCCTATTGTCAAGAGACATATAGAGGTTAATGGGGCCTCCAAATTATACAGTTTACTCTAGGAATTATTTACTCTGTCTACCAGTATTTTTGCTTCTTAGAATCATGATGACAATCAGTATCAGAGGGTCTATTTTAGATCACCATACACATTCTCTGTTATCATCAGATGCTGTATCTATCTTGTAAGCTCTCCTTCATTTATATTTTAACTACCTTTTTTTTTTTTTTTGCATCAGCTGCTAGGCACAAGGGTTGTATGGCACAATCTAGAAGCATGCATTCTTTACAGGATGGATTATGGAATTTAGAGTCAGAGGACCTGAATTTAAGTGTAGCTGCCATTTATTATCTGCATGAGTATGGACTTTGGACAAGCCATTTACTCTCTTGTATGCTCAGAGGGGTGTGTACATGAAGAAATGTATTTAAATAAGCTTAATAAACTGTAAATATGCCATGAAGCTACCAGCTGCTTTTCAGATGGATGACATGCAGCTACAATCAGAGCCAGGTCAGCTGAACAGTTGACTAGAACTTTAAAATGTTATGTAGAATTTTAAAAATAAAGAGAAAGTTTTATTTACAAGAAATCCTAGATCGGAAGAGATGGGAATGTGTCTGCCTATGTTTTGGGAGGAATATTTGGATAAGCCACTTGGGGTGAAGGAGTGTACCCCTGTGGGATGTGTATCAGCAGATGGTACTTAAACTGCTTTCTAAGGAGGATCAAGCATGTTAACCCCAGCCTTCTGGTTTGACAAGTGCAGTACAAAATCTAGGACTGCTAATGGAGCCATCTTTATATTTTCTTCCCTCATGCACCTGAGCCATCCCTGTAAATAAATGTTGAATCATGAGTTAGAAAATTCCATTTTCAAGGGTTAGCACATGCACTGCTTGTCTGGGACATGCACAGGATGTTACCAGGTCTTCAGTGTGATAATATTCGCTGCATAGTATACCATGGGAGCTGCAGTAAATAGAGAGCAAGTAATTCTCAGTGTTAAAATTCTCTAAGTTCTCTGTTTCCTGGCATTACTTCTTCTGGCTTAGATCTCTGTGGTTTAGCTTCTAGCATAATAAAAATAAAAACCTGTCCTTCAGGTTTCTTATAAAGTTATAGTTCTTGAAATATCTAATGGTGGCTTCCTGCTTTATTTATCATTAATAAGGTTTTCACAGCTCCTCTGTGGCAGGGCCAACTGTCTATGTTAGTAGGCCTGGACAACTCCTAGGAATCACTCATCTGCTATTCAGGAATTGGTTGCTGGCATGTTGATTATTTTGCCTTATGGGTCACCCCTGGTACTTGTAGGTAGAAGTACAGGCCACAGTACATGCCACTCGTTGGGTCTAAGCATTGCTCCTTTATTATTATGACCCAAGAGATAATTTACAAAGGCTGACAGTATTATTTTAGTTTTCTTGAAAGTTGTTTTGATTCTCTGGCCCTCAGAGCAAGCCCTTTTTAGAACAGAAACTGTTTATACAGTCAGGCTTTGAAGATGATTTATTACATATTCATCTGAGAAAACTGCAACTCAGGCAATTCAGGACTTTTAACTTTATTTTTTTTTAACTTCCGACAGCAATGGGATGTGTTTCCAGACAAAAGCAATGTCACTTGATGAACAAACCACTTGTTATTTATCTTTCTGCTTTTGGGAGACAATGCTAGGTCAGCCAAGGACATCTCTTAAAGGGTACAATTATTAACTGAAATTAAATGCTGTACAACACAGAATATGTTTCCTTTAATTATATTCTGAAATGAGATAGAAAATAGGTTAATAACCCTAAAGCTGATATCTGACTTTAAGTGTTTTTTCTATATATAATTAAATTTAATCATTGTTTTATATGAAATTTATAAATTATCAGAAAGATATAAACATAGATTCTAAAATTAATTTGCTTGATGAAGGACATTTTTTTCCTTTCTTATGGGTCAAGAAGATCCTCAGGACTTTTATCTATTTTTGTTCATATCTATAAGCCAGTTGGGAGTATCTATGGAATATGCAGAAAAATAAATCCACAAAACATAATACAAACAATATAAATATGATTCAATTACTCTCTTGCTTAAAATCACTTGAAGGTTCATTCACCTCTTCAAGGGAAAATATAAATTCCTTATTATGGCATACAGAACCTCTAAGATGAGACCCTTGATCCCTCCCTTAACTTGATTACTGACCCTCCCAACTTCCCCTCCAATACATAGGTGTATGCACACATGAGCACACATGAGCACACACATGTCCTTGATTGTAGTAAAAGTTTTAGTTTGTAATTCTATTGGATCTTTATATTTCTTACATGAAGCCAAATCAACCTTGCCCATGCACTCTCTCTAAACCTACAAAATTCACACATAGGAGGTAGTTCCAGTGTTGCAATCCTTGGAGGGGAGGCAGTTAATTTACAGTGAAATAGCATTTGCTCCTAATCAATATATAAGGGGAGAGTAAAAATTGAATGCTTAATATACATCCTATTGATGTTTAGAGATAGCTTAAATTTGGGTTATAAATCAAGCATTTATGAGTTACATGATCTTGGCTAATATAATGTCTTCCAGCTTCAATTTCCTTGCCTAAAAAAAAAAATGGGCCCAGCTAGAATGTTGGGTAATCAGAGAAGTATTGGGATTTATTATCCACTGACTAAATGAGCTAAGGAGAGATTTAACTGGGTGGAGGGTAGGGGTGGGGAGGATAGGGATGGTAGTGAAAAGCATAAAGAACTGGATGAGAAACTTCAAGTGTTTGTAGGACTTGGAGTCTGGCTGTACATCGATGAGCATTTTTAAAAAGTTGAAAGAGCAGAGGCAGGTCAGAAAATGGAAGTCAGATGCAAGAGTTGGAGACCAAGTCAGATCTTAACAGAAGGGAGTGAGCTCAAGATGGCAGGGAAGTGAGTTGGCTAGGGGCAAAGCGGAAGGGATTGTGACTTGCCACAGATCAGCCTAGACAAAAAAAAATCCATTAACTAACAGGGTGATTGTGAGCATAGGCTATTAAAAGTCATGTAATTTGAAGCATTTTAAAAACTGTAAAGCCATAACAGATATTACTATTTTTATCTTGTGGTAACATAAAGATGAAACAACTGCAAAAATGCTTGTCAAGATTAACCCAATCAAGGAGCAACCCAACAGCTGTCCTCCCTTTTACACAGGGGAACATGCACTTGGCATTCACAGAAAACTTGCCTTTGCTTCTCCTCATGTGTCTGACATTCTATCAGACTCAGGACATTCACCTTCTGCTTTGATCTCAGGGTGCTTTTAGTGAATCCTCCAGTTCCCAGTCATAAAGGCTAATGTGCTAGCAGGACTTCAGGCATTTTTCATCAAGAAATCTCTTAACTTCTGCTGCCTAAAGTTAAAAATGTATTTGTGAAGGGCAAAGCTATTTTTTTCCTTCTGTCCTGTTGAGTGTTTTGTTCTGGTGGGCTGATGTGCTTACATTCCATTACCATAAATTCAATTGCTGAAGAATTTGTTCTCTCTCTTTTTTTTTTTGCCCTCTGGATACAACACTACATTTAGAATGGGTTGTCTTTAGCAAGTTGCTTGCTTCCCTTTTGTTGACGAGTTCTCTCAACTTTTTACTGCCAGTGATTTTATTATTTTTTAATAGCTTTTCATGTTCTCAAACATTACTAGTTGTGTTAGTGTCCAGTGGCTATTTTTCTACCAACAGGTAGACATTTAACAGTCGACCATAGAGAAACTGGTAGGCTGCCAATTTTTTCTTTCTTTATTAATTCAAATATCAATTTGTCATTGTCTTTCTTATTCAGTGGTCCGGTCCTCATTGGCCCTTGTTTCTTCCCTCCATTCTTCAAAGCTGCACATATTACTAAGCAGGCAGATTATGCTGCCTCTTTTGGATAACATTAATCTAACATTCAGACTGCTCCATTAATGTGTCTCAGTTCAGAAACACAAAGTGAAATGCTCATCTCAACCTCATTTTTTTAGAGCAGTTCCTTCTCTGTGCACTGCAATAACATAAGGGGATTGAGCAGCCAACCAAATACATCTTCTCTGTATAGAATGTTAAAATCACAATTTAATGAGGCCACAACCTCGGGTGCTAAAGACAGCCTTGGATTAGATGTGAAGAAACCTGAGTCATACTAAAAGTCTTTATTCATTGGTCATCTTAGCCTTCCTGTATTTCTTAGATCTTTCACCCTATAAAATTAGAACTTTGATTGATTGATCGCTATGGTTGCTGACAACTTTAGAACTCAGTTTTCACAACTGTTTTTTCTTCCTCTATAAATACAATTTTTCTGCAGTGGGAAAGGTATAGAGTAACCAGAAATGTCTCAATAGGGTGGATGTTTGAACTGAGTCTTGAAAGATGAGTGCAACACTTCCAGATAGATGAAGAAAAATGCTCTAAATGGAAGATGTAGCTGGTGCACAGTCACAAAGAGATAAATTAGCAGAGTATTTGAACTGAGCTAAATAGCTAGTTTGGGATTCAAGGGGAACTCAAGCCAAGTATGACAGCATGGGACTAGTGAACTTTGTCCTATCACATCACATCCTTAAATTTGAATAGACATGATTTTTTTTAGTTTAAAAAACCAACATTAGGTCACACCTATACAGGGAATAATGGACCAGTCAGGTAAATGAATTTTCCCAGCTGCTGGGGAGAAGGTGCACAGTGGAGGCCCTAGTTCCAGGGACAGTAGCTATTATCTCCAGGATGCACCTGTAACATTCCATCTGGCCTGGAAGCCAGACCAAACAAGGATTTCTGAAGCTTCAGTAAACACAGAATTAAGGGGGATTGGTCCTTCTTCTGACTGTCCAGGGCACAGCCAGAAAATGAAGAGCCAAACTCAGTCCTATTGCTGTGCAAAGAGGCAGCATCTAGGTATGAAGCTCTGGGACAGTAAACTCCCTAATAGAAGGTTAAATATATAGTCTGAGGATAACAGAAAAGATGCTATCTTCTGTACAGAAATTTTGTGGTAATTGAATTGAATAAGGTAGTTAAAGATTTTAACATAGTTTCTGAGCCATAACAGGCATTCAAGAAAAGGTAGAGTTTTTGTTATTAAGGCACTGAAATTTAAGCATTGAAGACCTTAATTGGGTTCAGATTGGCTTCTTATATAAAGAGATGAGACTTAAAAACAATAGTCTCATCTATTGTTGAGATGAGTTGTTTCCCAAACCCGAGATTTTCCTATTCTTCTCCACCCCAGTATCGTGGGATCTCCCAGGCAGCCCTCCCTAGTGCTTTTGCACTCATTCATTATGAGACCCCTGTCCTACCCCACCTCTTTTCAGCGTTTGAGTTTACAATACATTGAGATTCACAAGGTGTTACTGTGACTTTCAACTAGAAGTTTCCCCCACCTCCTACTTAGAGGACTGAGGGATAGTTTTATGTACTGTAGTAACATGTACTGCAGTATTGGGATGGCAATCAGGAGACTTCTTTGAAGTTCTGTCATTAAAGAACTGAGTGTTCTGAGCAAGTAACTCAATCTGTCTTGATCTGAATTTCTTATCTGAAAAAGGGATGGTTTAACTAGATTACATGCCAGGACTTCCTCAACTCCAGTAGTATGAAACATGGCATTGCCTAGGGAGGGCGCACTCATTATAAAGTTGACAAAAAGGCTCAACACATCATCTTAGACATCAAATTAGCATCAGATGCACAATGCCAGTTAATGAGCTTTTACTGGAATAAAATGACAAAGAGCAACCTAATATCCACAATGTTACAAAGTCATTCTTTTTAGCCAGCAAGATGCTGTTTTCCATAGCCATGAATTTGAATAAAAAGGCATTCAAGAAGTGAAGTGGCCATTCTTGGATACCTCAATAATTTGGGAAATGCAGGCTAAGTGATTCTCCTTATTATAAGTCAACTTGAGCAACACACGTTAATTGGATGCTTTGTGTAAGTGTACTAGGCAGATCTCTGCGCTGCGTGTGATAATGCTTAATAAATACATACTATCTTTAAAACATGCTATAACTGCTCTGGCTAGGTGGCACAGTTTGTTGAAACATCATCCCATGCACCAAAGGTTGCAGGTTTGATTCCTGGTCAGGGTACATAGCTAGGTTGCGGGTTCAATCCCTCGTCAGGGTATGTATGGGAGGCAACCAATCGATATTTCTCTCACTTTGATGTTTCTCTCTCTCTCTCTCCAGTCCTCTCTTGCTAAAATCAATAAACATATCTGCAGGTGAGGATTAAAAAACAAATTCTGTAACTTGGCAGAATCCCTCTAGAGTGAAGAAAACCTTCCTACTTCCATTCTAAAAAACATATGGTCTAATGTGTGAACTAATATGTGGATCCATTAGTTTATGCACTGTTGTTAGGGGGAATTAACTTAGGTAACCAAAGCTTTGCATAACCATTGCATTTAATTTTTATCCACAAATGAATTTTTGCTAAGCATTTCCTCTGCTAATGTAAGTTTCAAGGAGAAATTTTCAAGGTGATTTTTTTTGTTATAGATTTTTAATTTTCATTGTTGTCTGAAGTGAATGTTATCATTGTATAAAGCAATAATCAGCAAAGATATAAAAAAATAAAAAATTTAGGTGTTTTTTGAAATGTTTAACATAGATTAGATTGCCAAAAGTCTGCATAAATGAAGTCATTCATGTTTAACATTTAAAGACAAAGCTATTATTGTAGTAGAACAGTCTATTTGTAAAAAGCAATGTTTCAACTTCAATGAAGAAGGAACTTTCTTGAAAAAAAAGAGTAAGTGGCATGTGGATTAGAATTTTTTTGGTCACTTTTAAAAACAGATTCTCCCAAATAATTTGTCCTTAAGTTGAATAGGAAGATGCAAAACCAAGCATACATGCATTTTTAAAATCTTATTTCCTAAGGGAAAGGGCATAAACTAAAGGATGAATCATTCAAGGTAGATGTTAGGAGAAGTATCATGATAGTTAACAGTGATAAACTGTTTGGAAGGGTTTACCAAAGATAACAATTCCGTTAGCATGCTGTGGAGGTTTTAAAAGTAGGAGAGACCATCTGTCTGAGTGAGGTTGGACAGTTAGTAATTTTCAATTTTGTTTCATCATTTGAAAATTGGGGTAATTTCTGAGGTTATTTCTAACTTTGAAAACTGTTACTTCAGTCACACTAAAGTATATCTTCAGCTGAAGTCAGTGTTCTTAGAATGGGGTCGAAACAATAACAGCAACTATGACTTCTATATTTAGGCCATTTGTGCAGTTGGTATCAACACACCAGTCCTCCCTACTGTAACTGTGTGCCCTTTGTTCTCTAGTATCACTGAGTAAATGCGCTTTATGGGCTTCTGGGTCAAGGGAGAACTACCTTCCTTGGAAATCCTCAGGTGACTTGGATGTGTCAAGAAGACCTGGAGATTCATGCTTACTTGCTGCTCTAGTCATGCTGTTAGTGAAAGCACTTAGGTGTTTGAAATGACACTCAAAAAACTCTGCCTGAGTCACTGGGTATAATTTATAGGAGTATGAAAAGAAATGGAATATAAGAGAGTATTTTGTAATAGTATAAAACCTGGTGATATAGTTATTGGATCTACTTTTTTTCTTTGTTTTGCTTGTTTCCATGGAGCTAAAGATATTAGCTCCATGATGAGACATGTGAATGATGGGACAGAATGGAAAGTTGACCAGTGTGGCCCATTCAGATTTTATAGGACGTGAGATGATCAGGAACTTCGTTCAGTAATGCAAGAGCAGAAATGTTGAAGCAAAGGTTTTGATTCACTCATTTTCAAGGCCACACTAGTTCTCCATGTTCGAGCACAAGCATGACTTAGTTCCTTCGGCAACATATTTTTACTGTTTTATATATATGTGTATATATACACATATATGTAGTTTTTGTCTGCTAGCAGTACATAGGCCTTTAAAATTAAGCAATGTGACAATAAAACTGCTGGGTTTTGACCATTACCAAAGTAGCTTATCATTAAAAAGAATACATTAGAGCACTAAATCAAATAAACATTGCATCATAGAGACTGTAAGGTCATTTAAAAAATATTTCCCTAATTTTTCAATATTATGATGTTGTGCTGTGAGATATTTTGATGTGGGAGTTAGAGAAGCAAGTTCAACTTATCTAAGAAGGTCGCAATAATATTGTAAAGAAATAGATTAAACAAAATATTAGAAAGTGGACATCCTTGTCTTGTTCCTGATCTTAGTGGGAAAGCTTTTAGTTTTGCTAGTTGAGTATGATATTGGCTATAGGTTTCTCATATATTGCCTTTATTATGTTGAGGCATGCTCCCTCTACTCTTACTTTGTGTAGTGTTTTTATTGTACATGGGTGCTGTACCTTATTAAATGTTTTTTCCACATCTATTAATGTGATCATGTAATTTTTGTCTTTCCTTTTGTTTATGTGATATATTATGTTTATTGATTTGTGAATATTGTACCATCCTTGCATCCCTGGGGTGAATACCACTTGATCATGGTGTATGATTCTTGGAAGTCCTAGCCACAGCGATCAGACAAGAAAAAGAAATAAATGGCATCCAAATTAGAAAGGAGGAAGCAAAACTGTCATTGTTTGCAGATGACATGATAGTATACATAGAAAACTCTATAGACTTCACCAATAAAGTACTTGACTTAGTAAGTGAATCTGGCAAAACAGCAGACTAGAAAGTCAATATTCAGAAATCAAAGGTATTTTTGTACATCAATAACAAAATATCAGAAACAGAAATCAGGATAAAAATCCCATTTGCTATAGCAACAAGAAAAATGGAGTACCTAGGAATAATCCTAACCAAGAAGGTAAAATACCTGTACTCATAAAACTACCCAACACTGAAGAAAGAAATTAAGGAAGCATATACGGTGTTCATGGATTGGAAGAATTAACATCATCAAAATGTCCATACTACCCAAAGCAATTTATAGATTCAACACAATCTCTATTAAAACATCAATGACATATTTCACAGATATAGAACAAACATTTCAAAAATTTATATAGAACCATAAATGACTCTGAATGGCTGCAACAATTTTGAGAAAGAAGAACAAAGTAGGAGAGATCACAATACCTGATATCAAACTATATTATAAGACCACTATAATCAAAACAGTCTGGTACTAGCATAAGAAGAGACACAGAGATCAATGGAACAGCACAGAGAGCACAGAAATAACATGTCTCTATGGTCAATTAATACTGGACAAAGAGGGCAGGATCATAAAATGGAGTAAAATAGCCTGTTCAACAAATGGTATTGGAGGTCTGGAGCTACATGCAAAAAAATGAAACTCTGCCACCAATTTACACAACACACAAAAATAAACTTAAAATGGATAAAGGACTTAAATATAAATCACAACATCATAAAAGTCCTAGAGGACTTTTAGGCAGGGAAATCTCAGATATTCCATGAGGCAATATTTTCACTGGTATGTCCCCTAGAGCAAGAGACATAAAGGAAAGAACAAACAAATGAGACTTCATCAAAATAAAAGCATCTGCATAGCTAAAGAAAACACCAACAAAATGAAAAGAGAAGCAACCATATGGGAAAATATATTTGCCAATGATACCTCAGACAAGGGTTTGATCTCCAACATATATAAATAACTCACACAACTCTACTCCTGGAAGATAAACAATCTAAGAAAAAAATGGGAAAAGGACCTGAACAGACAATTCTCTAAGGAGGACGTACAGAGGACCCAGAAACATGTGAAAAGATGCTCAGCATCACTAGCCATCATAGAGATGCAAATTAAGATCACAATGAGATTCCACCTCATACTGGTCAGAATGGCCATTATAAACAAATCAACAAACAAGAGCTGGTGAGGCTGTGGAAAAAAGGGAACCACAGTGCATTGTTGGTGGGAATATGACAGTTGCAGCCACTGTGGAAAATATTGTTGAGTTTCCTCAAATAACTAAAAATGGAACTGCCTTTTGACCCAGCAATTCCACTGCTGTGATTATACCCCAAGAATCCTGAAACACCAATTCAAAAGTACTCTTGCACTCCAATGTTCATAGCAGCACAATTTACAATAGCCAAGTGCTGAAAGCAGCCTAACTGCCCATCACTACATGACTGGATCAAAAAACCATGGTACATTTCCATGATGAAATACTATGCAGCAGAAAGAAAGAAGGAGCTTCTACCCTTCATGACAGCGTGGATGGATCTGGAGAGCATTATGCTAAATGAAGTACGCCAGGTGATGAAAGACAAATACTGTATGATCTCACCTATAAGTGAAACCTAATCAACAAAACAAACAAGCAAGCAAAATATAACCAGAGACATTGAAATAAAGAATAAACTAGCAGTAACTAGAGGAGAGGGGAGAGGATGATTCGGTGGAAAGAAGGGGAGGGGTTGTCAAAGAACATGTGTAAAGGACCCATGGACAAAGCAATTGGGGGGTTAGAATTGAGTGTGGGAGCTGAGGTGAAATGGAGACAACTATAGTTGAAGAACAATAAGAAAAAAATAGATGAAACAAAGAACATTTCAGAAAAAAATGTGGTTTCCTGAAAACACAACTATAGTCTGATTTTTCCCATATTGACAATCCACTTTCTGTTCCTTTTGTATTCAGCAGACCAGAGAAGTGGCAATGACTATCACTCTCCCTGGTTGTGCTTGGATTGTGCGTAGTATATTTTAGAGGCACACCCACCTTCCTTCTGATCACAGCAAAAGGTTATAAATCTATCAGCAGAGTGATTCCCAGAACATATGGCACATGGGGGGAAATAGCTTGCTTTTAGCTCTGGCCAGCTGTCCAGGGCTCAACAATGCTGGTAACATACTTCAGGACAGATAAACTAGAAAATATATTTAGAAAGAGCAAACTAAGAAATTTATACCTGTCTCCTTCACTAGATTCAAAACCAGAAATTGTTAATTGCACTGTTTCATAGACCAGTGTTTAATTAAATCACTTCTGGTTGCCAAAGATATGATTGAACAGGAATTACTATACACCATTTCAGACCGTGCATAGATGGCATTTCTCTAGTTAAAACTATAACAATACACTTTCTAATAACTTATCAAGTAATTTCTGACATTGAAAAAGTTAAGGGGGCAATGGAAGATCCACATGCATAAAATGGAAGATCCATATGCAATCTACAAATTTGCCTCAGCCATCAGACATTTAAGTGAAAATAACTCTCATTTTAAGATTCTGAGTTCATGAATCAAAAAGTAGTTAATAGGACTTCTTGCAGATTGGCTGATTCTCTAGCTGAGGCAAGAAAATAAGATGAGCCAGAAAGAAAGTGCTTTAAAAGTGAAAGTACAAAAGAAAAGGAAAAAGATTGGACACATACCAAAAGGACACAGGATCCAAAGTGATGGAGTTCCCAATGACCAAAACTGGAACAATTTGAGCAACAAAATAAATTACTATAGCACTGGATTAAAACCCAATGAATCAAATGAACATCCATGTCTCCATACTAATGTAAACAAATGACTGATAAATAAATGAGGGAGAAAGGGCAAATCTTCCTTAGACAAAAATTCTAAAGGACATATGTAGATACTTCTCCCTCCAGGAACCAGAGCATGATTCCCTTCCTTTTACGTGTAGGCTCACTTCCATAGAATAGAGTATGAAAAGGAAAAATAGTTACTTCCAAGTGGAGAGACATGACAGACACCATCTTAACCAAGTGATTAAGATTAACATCACCAGTGATAAATCATGTTGGTAACATGTATATGATATAATATGATATGATGAAAAGGCCATTTTCACCTTGGTATGCCTTTCTCAAACCTATAACCCCAGTTTAATCATGAGATAACATGATACAAACCCAAACTGAGGAACATTCTACAAAATATCTGACCAGTGCTCTTAAATATTCTCAGTACATAAAAAAGCAAGTAAAGACTGAGCAACTATCACAGACTAAAGAAAACTAAGGTGCAATGATGACTGAATGCAAGGTGGTGTCCCAGATCAAATCTTCAACAGAAAAAGGACGTTGCAGAAAAACTGGTGAAATACAAATACATCTGTAGTTTAGTTAATAGTATTATAACAAGATTAACTTCTTAGCTTTGACCAATGTACCAAAAGTATTTGAAATGTTAACATTAGGGAAGCAGGATGGAAGTATAGTATCAAGTTTAAATTTTTCAAAAACATATTTCAACTCAGTTTTAAACTTTGCACGTTCAAATTAAAGTTAAACCCCCATTTAAGGGCATAAAATTCAAGACCACTTTTTAAGGAGAGCACTGGGTCTCTCCATGGGTGTTCTTCCTGACAACTTTTGGGAGAGATGGAATAGCCATCTACCTACTTATGTATTTGTCCTTGATAAGATTATTACATTTTCTTAAAGTAAATTTATTTGGGTGACATTGGCTAATAAGATTAATTAGGTTTCAAATGTGCATTTCTATGATACATGATCTTCATATTCCATCTTTGTAAAAAAGTATTCATTCTTCCATTACCTCAATTTACTAAAGAAGACATCAACTAATCTCACCAGATTATAGCATTCTCAAGGCTTGACAGAAAGGATAATAACTTCGTTATTACTTATTTATTAAAAGCTTTTTATTATTTTGATCCAGTGATCCCCCTGCTGGGGTTATACCCTAAGAATCCTAAAACACCCATTCAAAAGAACCAATTTATTTAAAGTTTCAATAAAGAATCAATATTTATACAGGATTTCTTGAAGGATATGAGGTATATTTTTCCTCTAGGACCTCTGAAATTTAGGTCTCAAATGAGCCAGGTCATTATATCTCTCCAATATATTATGGGCATCCTGCCAACCACCCAGACAATTGTTTTCCACTGAATTACTGTTTGGTAAAATGTCATTAGTCAGAATTGAGAGAGATACACAAACTATGTCATAAAACTCATATCTGTGCTTTCCAGAGGAATGCCATTGGAAATATTATTTCTCATATTACAAAGCATAGTCAAAGTACAGGGTATTTCTTAAGTGTCAACAACAAGAATAAATATGCTTCTCTTGAGGGATGATTTTTTTTTTAAATCTCATGCACCTTCTGGATTGTAGAATTGATTATTTTCCTTTTTCATTAGATGCTAGAAAAATTCAGAGGTAAACTTGTGGCTGGCATCTAATGAGCATATATAACATCAGAACATGAATTCCAAACACCAATTCACTGTTCATTGAATTTTAAGTTATTAGTCCTTTATTTTTAACTCTTATGTGTATTACTCATATAATACTGATAAATGTTCATTGTTGAGAAATTAGAGAATGTAGAAAGTATTTTTTAAAGAAAATTAGAGATTATCCCATCACTTAAGATAATCATTGTTAACATGTTGCAATATGAGCATATAAATATCTAGATTTATTTTACCATGCTGTATTTTATTACCTTTCTTAGGTTGTTTGAGGACTTTTGGGGTAGAGAGGAGACAAATAACATAAGGTATAAATAAATTAAAACAAAATTAAAGAAATATATTTAAGTCCTTGATCTTCATTTGGCTGGGTTAGACTTTCCTTACTATTTTCTAGGTGGATTAAATTCTATGTCTGTGTCTTCATATGTGCATTGAGAATCTCTACATTTAGGTCCATTCAGTAATACCCTGGTAGTCATCTATTTCAGTAACACTAAAGATAAGGAACATATTTTGCCTAAGGTATTATAATAAGGTGACCACTCAATCATTAGTTCCTTAACTAATAAACTGGAGCAAAATAATTGTATTCCTTTAATTAATTATTTATTTTTAATTAAATTTATCAGGGTGGCATTGGTTTAAAAATTATACCAGTTTCAGGTGTACAATTCTATAACACATCATCGGTATATTGTATTGTGTATTTACCACCCCAAGTCAAGTCTCCTTTCATCATCCTTTATCCCCCTATATTTAATTGGAACTTGGAACTAATGTACCTTTTCTGTCTTAATTGAAGCATGGCAACATTCAGTGGGTGATTCTTGTACTTCAGCTTTTACTTAAGCTTAACTCAGGGGCCTCTATCAAGTTCTACTAATGTCTCTAGCAGGAATCTAACTAAATAAGATATTAGAAATAAAATTTTTTTATAAGGCATTGCACCAGCATCAATGCTATAATAATAATAATAATACTGGTAATAAAGTAATACCTTTATCTTTTAAAAATATTTAAGAGATCTCTAAGAACCAGGAACCATAGGAGAGAATAAGAAAATAGGTGGTGTGAGTAATTTCTTTTAGAGAAATCATGGTCCTAATCTTTTAAAGCATGTGTTATTGACAAGGAAGATCAAGAAAAGGGAGGAGGAGGAAGGGGAGAAGATTTTTAAATAAAGAAGAAAATGATTGGAGACAAGCTGAGTAATTTTTATGGTGAAGAGTTAAAAAAGAAGAGAAGAATCTTGTTCAGAAAGGATATTAAAGATGCTCTAAGGTTATAATAAATGCTCATGGATATGGGTTATGGATATGGCTGTTAGAATTGGGAGGACACCTTTTGAGCAATCTACTTTAATATTTCTCTTTCTGTCCTTCCCTTTCGTCCTCTCTTCCTTTCTTCCTTTTCCCCTTTTTCCCTCCCTTTCCTTTTCTTCCCATCCTCTCTCTTTAACAAGATGGATTGTCATGCAAAAAGGTGATACCATCTGCCCCAAATTACATTGCTGTGTGGCAGAAATAAGGTTAAAAATCTAGATTTATTGATTTCTAACTCAATTTTCCTTTCGCTTCGTTGGTCAGGGGCAAAATTTTTATATATAACAATGCCATGATCAAGCCAACTCAAAGATAAACCGAGATTAACTAAACTCACTTTGCTAAAATTAGGTAGCTCAAGGACCACCTTTTCCGATATGTGTTTAAAGTGGGACTACACAGTTAAGAATTTGAACAATCATGTCTATTTCTTTCCTGTTAATTTGCCTATAATAAATTATGAATAAATATAATTTATAAGAATCTATTACATTATTGCTGAATTTCTACCCAGTCTTGATGTTTTGGTTAGCCTTTCAATGGTGGAGTCACTATGACATCCAATTACTTTGCCCACTTGCAGATCTTTCCCATTCCCCAAGCCAGTCCTCAATCCTACATCACCTCATGCCCCAGAAACAGCTAGAAAAGGTCATACACTGAATGAACTTCATTTTCTAGCCCAATAACCCCTGATAGATTCAGACAGTTGCTCCTAATTAATGTTCAGAAATTCTTTTTTCCCCTAATTAATCTCTGAAAAATTCCACATTGTAGTTGTTACGGTGCTTTTCTTCTATGCTTATGTCTAGTTCTGTCTTCTGAGACATAAGCACCTCATCTATTTTTTCACTGAGAAGCTTGAGACCATTTTACTTTTTTTTCTCCCAAGAAATTATCTACATACATCCTTTGGGCACACTCCTGTGTACTTCTACACACCCAGTTTACTTTTCAAATTAACTCCTACATTTGCCTGCTAGTCCTGTTTTCTCCTCTCTATTTCCAAACCTTCCACTTTCCCTGCCATTTTAGATTTCATTCTGTCAATAATTTCTTACATCTGATTTCCTAAATTGTTTTTTGTTGGCTCTCTCTATCTCAAAAATATTCAGGTCTTCACCCTCTTGAGGAAGGCGTCCTTGAACTTATTGTTAATTTAACTGTCCTTGGCTTTCGGAAAGTACATTAACTCTCAATATTTGAGGTAATGCTATTGTTCACATCCTTTGCAGACCTGTATCTCCAGCTTGTACCTTTCTCCTAAGCCATAGATAACTTCAATTCTATTCTGTTAATAACCATTTAGTTTCATTCAATCAATTTAAGAAATTTGATTTCACATTTGTTATCACATTTTTTTTTTCTATTTTAGACTTTGTTTTTATTTTCCTTGGTTTTATGACCTCATTTATACTTAAAACTGCTGCTATACTCCCTTCCTCACATATTAGTATGGCTCAACTTGGCATTTCCACAATACCAGATACTATTATTGTCTTTCTGCTTGGGCACCACATATGAGGTATATAATCCCACACCCCATGCTATGGAATTAACTGATTGGTATCTTACTCAGACCCATCTTCAGAAGCTGATGATTGGGTAGCCTATCCAGTCCCTCATTATATTACACCCCTATGTTATAATAGCCTTAACACAAGATTCCCAGGCAGAAGATTCTGAACAAAGACTAAACATTCCCAAAATTCATTGCTTGTTCACATCATCTCTCTCTCTAAAATTATTTACTATCTTCCCATGATGTACTCTACAAAGTAAAGCCCAAGTGCCTCAGCCTAGAATTCAAGGATTTCCACTCAAGTCTGTATTTGTAATCTCTTTATATCTGCCGTCAGCATGAATCCACCTCTCCAACCAAATTTGTCTACCTAGACATGCCATATGTGTTTCCACTGCAGCCCTTTTGCTTATGCCTCCCCCTCTCCACTTTAAGTGAAACAACTTTATCCTATATACATCTTACCCATCCAATGCCAAAAAAATTGATAAAATTCAATATCCATTACTGGTTAAAAACCTTAGCTACCTAGAACCAGGTGAATGTTTCCCTAACCTAATGAAGGACTCTCATCTTAAGCTAATAGTTAATATATTTAATAGTGCAATTCTAATATACTTCTATTAAAAGTCAAAATAAGATGAGGATACAGGCTATTACCAATATTATTTAACTCTCTAGTGAAATTTAAGAGATATCTATTTTGGCAAAAAGGAGCCAAATGTATTTTAATCTACAGATGATATGATTGTTGCCTACTCAGACAACCTAAGAGAATCAAATGAAAAAGTAGTAGAACTAATAAGGGCTGCAACCAAGGTTGTAGATTACAAAATATCCAAAAATCAATATGTACCAGCAATGACTGGTTAGGAAAAAAATGATATAATTTACAATAACTCAAGAGTACATAACAACACAAATAAATATAATAAGAAATGTACAGGATTTATATAAATAAATCTGTAAAACTTTAATGAAGGCTATATGCCACATTCACCATTCAATATGAGCTGTGAGCTCACGTCAATTCTGCACCTCCAAAAAGCTTTCCAAAATCAAGATCAAAATATTCTCATATGAACTCCTGTTTTGTTTTGTTTGTTTGTTTTTTGTTTTTTTACTGTAGATAATAGTCATCTGATTTCTAATCACATAGCTCTTCAAACATACACTGTGAGACTCTTAAGAACAGAAATTGTGCTGTTTGTATAGTGGCTATGAGTAAGAGGTCACATCACTAGGTTACTATATAAATTATATCATAATTTATAACTAACAATTCATTTGTAAATAATATTTAATAATGATTAAAACAGTTTATAAAGTAATTTAAACTATTATATAATTAATAATTCAAATTTGTAATTGTGTCATATACTATTGGCACATAATAATTTCTCAATAAGTGGTAGCCATTAGTTGTACCTCTTGATAAGAGGTTACACATAGTAGGCCAAAGTGTTGACAAATGTCAAAAAATGAGTGATCCCTTCCTTTAATTCTATGGATGGCAACACAGGAGGAAATACACACAAACATGACTACTGTAAGTCAGAACTAAAGGAAGCCAGAAACTTGAGATAAAACATGGTCAAGGTCTGGAAATCAGAAGAACATAGTACAAATAGGGGAAGCTTGGAGTTGCTTTAGGGTTTACTTACTAGGGCAGGGGCAGAATGGAGCCACTGGGTACTTCAGGGACTGGAAACTATGTAGTTATAGAAAGCCCTGCACTTGGTTTTAAAAGAACACTGTCCTTATGCTGGTAGGAATATGAATGTATTCAGAGAGGCTATGGAAAGATTAAAGATAGCTTTTAATCAATGGGAAGATGAGTATGGTAGCAGCAGCCAAACTATATCATTAAAACACCACACCTACACCTACGGTAGATGCATAGTAAATGTGTTTTGAATAAATGTTATGTACTTTCAGAATAATTGAGGCCACTTTGAGTGATCTTGATTTAAAGTATTATGAAATAGTTGCTTGTTATCAACTGTGTGCAGGGAGGGCTCAAAGAGGGGAGAGTGGTACTGCTTTACTTATGGGGGTTTTCCCAGCCCTTGCCCCATCTCCAGTCACTTTACCCACTCTCTCTATGTACCCATTCTCTCTCTCTCTCTAAGGCTCCCTTCCAACTGTTGCCCTGGTGCTGAATCCCAGAGTGGGTGGGTTGGCATACATTCTAAGACTGCGTAGGCCCTTTAAGTAGAATCTCCTGAAAATCTTGAAGTTTGTTCCACTGCCCTAACCCTCACTGGTTTTTACAGCCAAGAGATATGGGGATTTAGCTTCCTGCAGCTGGAACCCTGGGCTGTATGGTCTGCCCTAGAGCTGGGATTGCTCACTTCCAAGGTATCCCTCTTGATTTGTATCCACCATTTGTGAATGCAGGACTTCCCATTCCACTGCTGTGCCTATCCATGCCACACCACATCTCCTTGCCTCCACTTGTCTCTGTGTCTCCACCCTTCCTACCCCTCTGGATGAATGTGTCTTCTTTAAATCCTTGGTTGTCATGCTTCCATACAGTTTGATTTTCTGACAGTTCTGGATGTTATTTGTTTTGAGGGTTAGTTGTAATTCTCTCTGTGGTTACACAGGAGGTGAAGCATGTCTACCTATGCCCCATCTTGACGAGAAGTCCCAATCATTAGTAAATTTTCAAAAACGCTTGTATTATTATTTTACCAAAGCTCTTGTAATGTTAACACAGTCTCTACAATGGTGCATTTCTGACATAGTCAAGTTAGAAAGATTGAGGAAAACATTTACAATGTTTATAATTTCATGTGTAAATCTATTTTCTCCTTCTGCCTCCATATTGCATAGAGCTCAAGTGAGAATATTGCATATGCTCTCATATAAAGGCTTCTCCTGTTGGACTAGTCTAATATTATTTCTTAAATGACTCAAAGGTAAATAAGACCATCACTTTTATCACACTCTTAAGTTCACCCTTAGGTTGTATAATTTTGTTATACAACTATATCCAATAAACAAATTTCAATACAGGTTTAAATCTTTTCCATAGGTAATCATAACTGTCATCTAAAAAGTCCTAGAAGACTTTGATGGATCACAAAGAAGTGCTGTAATGAGTTACTGTGAGTGTTTTTGGAATGGAAAAGGGGATAATCCAACCAGCTCAAAGTTTTAGCTA
The DNA here is from genome assembly GCA_004024845.1 of Tonatia bakeri. Taxonomy (NCBI): domain Eukaryota; kingdom Metazoa; phylum Chordata; class Mammalia; order Chiroptera; family Phyllostomidae; genus Tonatia; species Tonatia bakeri. The sequence continues at coordinate 152,479 of PVIA01001908.1, forward strand.
ATTCTCTCCAGTATTGTGTCAATAATTATGCATAAGAGATCTATCAACAGATAATGTGGAGAAAGGAGATGAAAAGATTTTAAAAGTCATGTAAAAAAGTACATGCCAATTCAAAGCAACACTAAAGTGGTTTCACTACAGGATTTAAAAAGGACAGTGGATTCTTCTGCTAAAGATATGGCTTAAAATCTCTGTTGCTTACTAGTGCTGTTATGTGGGTGAGTTATTTACCCTGAAACCTCATTTTCCTCATCTCTATGTGGTCCAACAGTAATTTCTACCTCCTTCACTGTTTTAAGAATTAAGTGAAATGCTTTATGTAAGAAAACCTTAGTAAATTTTATTAACACTGTAAAAATAGTATAAAGACTATAAACTATTTTGTGTGTGTATGTGTGTTTCAATGACATAAGAAGGCAGACATGTACAGTCTCCTTTGTTGCCTCACGTCTTTTTTTACCAGAACAATATCAATTCAAGGAACATAGAGACAGACACCAACATCTGTGTAGTATAAAGCAAAAGCACTACCATTCAGCTGATGAACACTTAGAGCGAAGAGTAAACAAGACATCATAGATCATAGCCTGACATACTTGCTCTCAGAGAAACTCTTCACGTCACCTTTCCTGTTTCTTAGTAACCTCATTGCTCTCCAAGTTAGTCATGTAAATCAGTTACACACTTATCAGGAAGATTCAAAGGAAGACTGAGAAACTACATACTCAGTGAAAACGTAATCACATACCTTTGAAGATCTCTAAGATTTCTCCATGTGAGAAGGTTTGCTCACAAAAATCAGTAGGACAAAAGAAATTTGGCTAATAAATGCACCTACCTTTTCCCCTCTTGGATAACCAAGTATCTGAGAAGTCACCCATACTTTTTTCTGTATAGACTGCTTTGTACGGGACCATAAGGAAAGTGAAAAGAGAAAGTGAAGTTTCAAGATACTTACTATCTAATGAAGACAAACGTGAATGAGAAATACATAAATCCTTTACAAAAATTAAAGACAATGTGGCATAGATATTAAGAGCACAAACTTCAGAATCAGGTCTATCAGAGCTAGAATGCTGGCTCCACCATTTACTAACAAAGTAAGCGAATTGAAATAACTCTGCATTTCTATGCCCTGGTTGCCTTGGGGGTGATGATACCTCACAGGGTGACATGAGTGTTACATGCAAAAACACATTATCCACTTGGTAAAAGCATTCAGTTTAGGGAAATAATCTCAGTCTTGGAAACAGAAACACTCTTTCCCCTGCATCAAAACCAATTAATGATAATTTTGCCTTCCTTTAATTCTTCAAAGGCCTGAACATTAAGAGCTGAATTGCAGCTATTTGGGAATATAGATGAGTCAGAGAAAAAAGAGACACTGAAGGACCATTGCTGGGCTAGAAAGAGCTATTTTTCATTTTATAATTAAGCCTCCCTGAGGGTGACTGAGTACCTCAGTGTTAACTAACTTTCAATATGAATTTAGAGTCATACAACCAGGGTTCTATTGCCACCCTGCCCTTCCCTAGCTTTGTTACCCTGGGCAAGTTCTTTACCACCCAAGTTTCAGTGTCCACTCCTGTAAAGGAAGAATGGTAATACAGCCTAATACAGAGAATTGTTGGGTGATTAAATAAAATTAGTGTGTAAAACGCTTAGCATAATGCCTCGAAACCTAAGCATTTCACCTAAGTTAGATAATGATAATGATGATGATAATGATGATGATAATAGTAAGTAGGTCACCTTGAATCTAAAAGTCTAATGTTACTGCAAAATTCCTTATAAGGAGATTGAATAGTGAATTCTAACTAAAATGAGGTATTATTGGCACTAAGTGGTTGTAACTAGGGTAAAAATTAATACTAATTTGGGCAAAGGTTTTTGCAAATCTGGGATAGATGATAAACTCCTGTTTGATGTTTTATTTTCCCCAAACATCTATTACTTTCCTCAAACCCTGGTTAGCTTTTGTTAACTTATTTCCTCTTTTTATCATATTTGCCAAATATTTTATATTTAACTAAGTTTTAGCACATAAAATATTTTTCACCTCCAAATAACTTCAAGTTACAATCTGAAACCAAATATGAACCCCCTGGGAAGTCTGGGATGTCTAGTGTTGTTATAACAAGTGACAAGTACACTGGCAGCACGAAAGTTAAGCAGCAATTGAAAAGAAGTGACCGTTCATTGAGCACCTTCTAGTATCAGGTAGTACACTAGGCTCTTTACATATTTAATTGCACCCTCATAACAACCCTAAAAGGAAAATGCTTATATGCTTGTAGGTGAAAAGCAGACCTAGAGGTGTGAGACAGTTCGCTTAAGATCAAAGAGTTGAGAAATGGCAGAGTCAGGGCTAGACTCTAAGTCTGTCTGACTTCAAAGCTGTTCCTCTTTCTCAAGCCTCACTGCCTCTCCCCAGGAAACTGGGAACACACCCAAGCCTGTTAGTAGGGACCACAGCAATCTGCTGGTGACATAGGGTCCAGGCACCTATGTGGGCAACACCATGGAATCTAATGCCCATCGGAGGGTGGTGCTGAGGTAGCTGAGAAGCTTCCTGCTCCAGGCGGGGCTGGCGATGACCCAAGCGGGCCTGGCCTGCAGGGGAGAAGCACAGAAAATCTAGGTTCATAGAGACAGAAAGAATAAGGCAGAACCTGACACAGAGAGCTTTAAAATGAATCTAGTTGGTCCAGTGATTTTCAAATGTTGTTGCTGCTCACAGCAGTGTTTTGTTTTGCTGCTAAAAGTGGCACTCTTCTTTAGCCTTTTATAAATAAATATATAAATAAAAAGCTCAGATGTTTTGAGGTGGGATCAAGGTACAGAAAACCATGGCCTCTAGGATTTTTGCTAGCTTCTGGGGCTGTTACAACCTGTCTCTGCTAAGATGACCTGTTTCCTGCATTTGATCTAAAGATGATTGACACTGATGCCATCCAACGAAAACTTTTCCTTGCTTATGTGAATGACAGGATTCTTCTAAGATCTAATAAAAATGTTAAAAGCTACAAGCATGGAAAGATTGTCACAATATCAAGTAAGGTAAAAAGATTTGGAAGGATTTAACATGCTTTTTTTCTCCCTAATTATAACTTTCATAGAAATAAAAAAATTCAAGCTTTGCATTTTCAGACTCTCCTAGAAAGTGTTTATAAGACCCTCTGGGAATGGAAATAAGAAATCTGCATTTTTATAGCTCCCCAGGTGATTCCTAGACACACTCAAACTTGAGAACTAGCGATCTAAGACTCAGCTGCTTAAAGAGTGGCCTGCAGAACAGCAACATGGGCATGCCCTTGGAGACTTGAAGGAAATGCAGAATCTCAGGCTCTACCTCTGACCTACTGAATCAGAATCCGTATTCTAACAACATCCCCACATGATTTATAGCACATTAAAGTTCAGGAAGCATGTGGCTGGAAGAGGCCAGGCAGACCACTCAGTCTGTAGCTGGAAGGTAGAGAAAGAGGAACCCAGAAGCACATACTCAGCAGCATACCTGGCAAGAGCAGGCTCAGGTGCATGACTGCACAAAATCTGCCTTCCCACAGAGAAGAGGCCACTTTCATTGCTCTGGCTTGCCTTGTCTCTCATCCCAGCATGGCCTGGGCAGGAGGTGAGTGCAGGAAAATTCTTCCTTTGGCTGTTTGAGTAAGAATGTTCACATTCAGCTCTGGAGAGATGGCTCATTTGGTTGGAGCATCATCCCATACACCAAAGGGTTGTGGGTTTGATGCCTAGTTGGGGTACATATGGGAGGCAACTAATTAATGTTTCTCCCATCAATCTGTGTGTGTGCATGTATCTCTGTTGCAAAGCAATAAACATATTCTCAGGTAAGGATTGAAAATAAGAATGTTAGCATTCATTATTGATTAAAAACTATTTATTAATTGCCTGTGTATTCCAGGTAGCAGTGGAAGGAAGACACTATCCAGGCTTTACCCATTCCTATGTCCATAGACCTAGCCTGTCTCCCTCACCTGCCTCGGGCTCCCTCTCCTGCTCCTAGAGTCTATTTTGAATGTAGATAATGAGCCTATTGTGACCACTCCAGTGAAGTTTTTCCCAGTTAGCTGAAGTTTGGCTGTCACCCATCTCACAGTGCCCTGAAGACTATGTCATCTGTTGATCTTCCACATTTCTTTTTACCTGGCATTGGGATGTGCTCAGTGTCCACCTCCTGGGTGCAACCTGCAGCTCCCATAGTGAAGGAGCAGGAGGACCTGAATGCAGGTATCCCCTGACTGCTCATGCCCATGTTCCCCCAAGTCCTCTGAACCACTCTGATATCTGTGTCCTTCAGAAAACAGCTTCCAGCATCTGCACTGCCTTGGGATTAAAAGGGAAGGTGGGACTCCCAGACCCTTGGCAGATTTTCAATAATTCTGGTTAGAAAGATTTCAGTTTCACATTGTATTTGCGATGCTGTGGTGCTGTCAGCCTGTCTTCACACTGCTTGGGTCCCTTCAGGATACGCTTCTTCTATTTGGGATTCAGTCAGGTGGAGAAATGTGTGTTTTCTTCCCACGACATGTGCATTTTCATGGCAGGGTAGGGCTGAAGATGTCTTTGGATCATACTGAGCTCATCTTCCCAGCCATCTTGTGGAACCCCAACATTGTTGGGAGGAGCTTCTCCAGAGAACTTTCCATCACCACAGTACTGACACCACTAATCACAAGCCATGCTTTGCATTATGTGTAGTTTAACTTCCTTTGCTGAGGCAATGAAAGTTGCAGTTACAACACATTGTGGTGTTTCTACTGTTATAACTAGAAAAGAGAATTTGAAGTCCTGTATATATGACCCACCTCTAAACTAACAGAGGACTTACTAATTATCCTCTTGGAAGAGTCTAAACTGGTTTGTTTTTTTGTTTTTTCCTTTGTTTGTTTTTTAAAAGATTTTATTTTTAGAGAGAGGGGAAAAGAGGGAGAAAAAGAGGGAGAGAAACATCAGCATGTGGTTACTTCTCATGTGTCTCCTATGGGGGACCTGGGCCACAACCTAAGCATGTCCTCTGACTAAGAATCAAACCAGCAACGCTTTGGTTCACAAGCCATCACTCAATCCACTGAGCCACACCAGCCAGGGCTAAACTGGTTTAGTTTTGAAACAGACTCAACCATTTTCTATAGATAATCATGACTTTGAATTTCATAAAAGTTACCAAACCCCTGTGGATGCCATATCTATAAATGCAAAGATCCCTGTATGAGGACCAGAGGCTATACAAGGTGATCTTCTCAACTCATTTCTAGCACCAAAACCCATGAATTTGTGAATGTCTTTCTTTTTTGTGAAATCACCCCCTTTTCAGCAAGGTCTTCCATGAAGACTCCCCATTCTCAGAGGAATATGGACACTGTAGCCTTTACTGTACTTTTACTGTGAAGTTGCTCATAGTCAGGTTGGAAGACTAGACACAAAGGTTCTGCAGCTGGAATGCTTACCTTTTCTCAGTGAAAGAGATTTCTGTTTCTCTCTGCATGCATATTCTGCTTTCTGTCATCCCCATCTTTTACCAACTGGTTCTTCTCATTCCAGCTTTTGAAATGTGACTTCACTCCCTTTTTGTTATTTTATTCATTTACGCACTTATTCTTTCTACAAATGTTCACGGAATGCCTTCACATGCCCAGTACTGTGCTATGTACTACAGATTCAAAGGCGAGTTAGGCTCATGGAGCTAACAGTGTAGAGTGGTAGTTAAGTATTCATCAAACCCTCATAGAATGCACAATCACAGACTGAAATAAGAGCCCTGAAGAAAAGGAACACAGTGTCAGCTGAGTCTATAACCACAGAACCTGACTGTGCCAGTCTGCGCTGTCAAACTCCATGAAAAAAGTAGAGCTCCAAGAGATCCATTGGCACAATTGGACAAGCCAGACAAAACTTCTCATCAAAACCGTGTGTGGAGGCCCTTGTATTCTGTCACAACGTAGAGTGCTCTCCAAGCAGAAGAGTTAATTACTGCTTGGTGAAGACAGGAGAACTCATGTGCTAAGAAGCAGTCAGCTTTTTTGCAGGCAAATTAATTAGTTTTATTGTCACTGTATCAAGTCTTGATTGACAGCTGTCAAGATTAAGTGAACTGTAGGAACAAATTTATGTGACAGCTTAGAAACACTACAGAAGAAAGTCCTAAAATAGAATAATCTTACACAAATACAATTCCTGTACTGCTCCTCATTTCAGGTGGTTTGGGCAGGTCTCAAAATTATTCAATCAGTTGTAGCACAGTTTTAGAACAGAATTCAAAGAGAGGCTTTTCCAAACTAAATTCCTCTTTAGTACCTTAGTAATGATGTTAAAAGCAAGGAAATGTATTAAAGGGAAATAATGTAGATGATAAGGGCAGAAATGATAGATGATAAGGGGAAGAGCTGTAGAAGTGCAGGGCTGCCTCTTCCTTCCCACTGATGCATTTGGCTAGTGGCTATGTGTATTAGTCATTCATCTTTCCATTGTTGATACGGAAGCCCAATTCAAATTTGCTATATCAAAATAGTAGTTTACTGACTCATGCATTTAAAAAGTCCAGTCAAAGGCTGAGAAGATGTAAGCTAGTTTCTAGTTTTCTTCTCTAGCTTCCTCTGTGTTGGCCTCACTGACACATTTTATCCACATAGTGGTATCCAGAGTAAGCAGTTTCTCTCCCTCAATGATTCTAGAAAGTCCTGGGGAGGGGTTCTCACTGACTCAGTTGGAACCTGAGTGGAGTCTGGAGTGGAGACTCTGAAGTAAAGCGATAAGTAACAGGAAGTTGTCACTTCACCTTTGGTGTTCTGAATTTGGGTCTTGTTGCCCTAGACTCAGAAAAAAGAAGATGGAAAAGGGGGCTAAGTACAGAGAAAGTGGGAGCTGGCAACATGGTGGCAGCTGTATGAAAGGAGAGAGGTAGCCAGTCAAAGCGTCCTGTAGTAGACACTCTGATGCTCCATCAGAACCTCTTTTAGGAATCAAGGACTTACTCTCCCAGCTGCTAGGAGTGTTGCCAACAGAAAGCACTCAGTGGTCAGCCCTCTTTAAAAATACCCTAGACTAAATAATAGCACCACCTCATCCAATGGCACGCCCTGTACCTTTTCTGGAGCAACTCACTTCTAATGGCATAACAACATAAAAGCTGCCCTTTTTTTGCCCCGATTTGAAACAACTCCAAAGGGCCACTCCAGGTGCAGAGTTCTCCAGTCATCTGAAGGTTTCAGTGAGATGCATCACAACCTGACTTCTGTCTATGCCTAATCCTGCCTCTTTGTCTACCCTTCCACAGGTTTCAAACCTGAGGGTACCACCAATCCTGCATGCTAATCTTTGTCTTAGATTCTGCTTCTGACGATCTCCATCCGCATCACCACCCTGTGGTGGAGTTAGATGAATAATTTTAAGAATAGTGATAATGATTTTTAATTTTAAATGATCTCTTTCTCTGGGCTGTAATTTCAATCTATTGTTCCCAATTCTTTAGTGAGATCATTATACATGGGAGCTCTGTTATTGTCTCAAACCTTGGAGAATAAAGAACAGAAGTTCCTCCCCCTACTTAGGCCAAAAAGATATATCCGTTGGTGACCCAAAACTTGGGCTGGAAGAAGTTCAGAGAAAAAAGGTGGCAGGCTGTTGACCACTGGTAGAACATAAGCACCATCCTACATTGCCCTCCTGGGGAAAATCCCTAAACTTTCCAAGGTTAGGAAGGATGGAGGATTGAATTACACCATGTAGATACTGAAGAAAACCATGGTCTTGGGGGAATATAAAGAAGATATTCTTTATAAATGAAGGTGACAATGTGTTGATCCTTATAGTTGGGCATACGCCAAGTTGATTATCCAGCCATTCTTGTTTTTAAACTTTTTTTTATTGTTGTTCAAGTACAGTTGTCTCCATTTCCCCTCCCCCCATTGTCCCCCACCCCAGCCATCCCCACTTCCCACCCTTGGTCCTACCCACCCTTTGGTATTGTCCATGTGCCCTTTATAGATGTTTGTACTGTCATTCCAACCTTACTCAGGAACACAACCTGAGGGCATTATGTGAAAGTTTTTCATGTTAATAAAACCCAAAATTAGGGTTCCACTAACATTAAATGCTAACAAAGTTGAGTAATAACATTTTGCTTATTTCTAAAGCACAGAAAAAATAATTCCCTAACTGTAGGTTTAGGCATTAGTGTAGAATTAAAGCCTTCCTATGTCATGTTTACCTCAGATTCTTCTTTCACTTCAAACAAAGGTGCTTCTAGACTCAAAATATTGGGAAAATTAGCTCCAGAGAAGCCCCAGGCCCAAATTTTTTTTTCCATCAGCCTCTTCTTTCTTTTTTTTAAATTTCAATGTCTTTTTCAGAGCCTTTTATTTATTTTTTTTTGAGGAGGAAGGACACAAACATTCAGTCTGTAACACAGACTATAATCTTGTTTTGTTTTGTTTTGTTTTGGCTTGGTTTTGTTTTTTTATTGTTGTTCAAGTACAGTTTTCTCCATGTTTCCCCCACCACACCACACCACCCCACCCCAGCCATCCCCAACTCCCATCCTCGATCCTACCCCCCTTTGGCTTTGTTCATGTATCCTTTATACATGTTCCTTGATGAGCCTCCCCCATCCCCCATAAGTGGAACCTATTCTACAAAACAAACAAGCAAGGAAAATGTAACCAGAGACATTGAAATAAAGACCAAACTCCTCTCCTGTTGATAGAAATTGAAGATTGGTTTACCTTGAACTGTGTCTACCATTATTCATATCTTAGAACCTTAAAAATTTGGAAAAATAGTATTGATATCAAGAATTTCAGTGAATACTTGTGCTGAAATATTCTAAGCTCTATTTAAAGCCAAATTTGTTCATTTTTGTTTCCTCAAACTTGACAAAAAAATAAATTCTGGTGGGTTTAGGCAGTTTCTGTCTTTGTAACTCTGAGAAATCCAGGGCTCTTCCCTGGTGATTGTGTATGTGAAGTCATAGTCAAGACTGACTTTGAATGTATTGCAGAATAACAAAAGTATTGCTTACATTTTTTGTAAGGGAAGCTAGTATAGGCATGTTATATAGTGTACCATACAAAATTGTTCCCAGAAATTAATTTTAAGTTATACAGTTTCAGCCACTGTTAAAAGTCTCTCCCATTCTGTATTATCCATGCTTTTCTCTCTTTGTTCATCCTTCCATGTCTAACCCTGAACTAATGGGCTCAGGGTATAACTTCTCCAGCTGAGAAAGCCTCTATATCTGCCACATCCATATTTCAGGGAAAACACTCCCACTTTCGTCTTCTCTCTCTCTTCTCCTCCAACCTCACAGGCCATTATTTGTTTTACTCTGTCCTCATTCTTTGCTTCCTTGTTCTTCTTCAATATCTTACCTGCACCCCGGTTGTAAGTGAGGGGCAGTGGGGAGCACTGAGAAAAGGTTAGAAAGTGGTCTGACCTAACCTCAGGATGAGGTTCCTGAGATGAGAACTGCCCCATTGTCAAGACGTATTTTCCCTTTGCATGAAGTATTTTTTTAATTAGTGTCTCTTTCCCTGGTCGAGTTACATTGCCCAAGTCCTATTTTAGTTAACCTAGCTAAACGTATGCCAGGGCAGGAGGGGAATAAAATCCATCTCATTAGATGGATTTTTAAAGGCTTTTAAAGAGTTTTTAGGCTACAGATTTATGAAATCTGCTACATGATTTATAATATAGTTTCAAGAGGGAAAATAACAAGCACAGTACAAAACAACTGATTTACATGCAGGCTTTTGAAATTTAAGCCTGTGAAGTACCTGTAGCTCTAACCAAATATCTGTCATTGCTCAGGAAAACTCACCCATGAGTGTGTAGTGTTGATAAAAGTGGTAAATATTTCGGCACGGGAAGCTGCAGGGTCCTATCAATGAGATGAAGAGGAATGCAGCAAATAATAAGAAAAGCAGTAAATGTGTTTGATTGAGTCATATAGATTGCACAGTGTAGAGACCCATGCCATACATCAAATTAGAAATTGAACTGGTTCTTTCAGTAGAAATAAGTCATGAGCTGATGGGCTAATATTCACTGCTCTAAGATACTTATTTTTGAAATACTATGTGAATAGCAGGAAAAATGCTATTCTAGCTCTGGTTTTATATTTTTTATTTATTCTTGGTCTAGAGAAATAGATAGTAGGTAGATGGATAGATAGATGATAGATGATGAACAGACAGACAGACTAACAGACACCGGTGTGCACAGACTGCACCTGGGCTTTGTAAGGCAGCCGGTGGGTTTGTTCTACTCTTGCCCCAGGGCCTTCTGCGCTCTTTGTTGCAATCTCGGTCCCAGCTCCTCCCCCACCAGGCCCACGGGTCCAATTCTTTGAACCTGAAGTCAAAAGAGGATTTTATTGAAGTTTTTGTAAGAAGTAGAAGGGAAAGTTCCATTTTCTGTTTTTCTTCCCATTCTGGCTGCTCTCTCAGTTTCTCTTTAACTCCCTACTCCCACTCTACACAGCTTTGCCTTCGTTTACTTCACTTGTGGAGGCCGCCTCACGCCGCCACAACCACCAACGCTGCCTTTCCACCCAAACTGAGAAATTTACACTCTGTGGTTTTTTTCATGTTGCATTCTCAAATATTACTTTGTTTAGCAAAATAAAAGAGGATCTGTGGGTGGAATGTAATTGCCACAGAAAGCATGTGGGCTGTAGACAACAGTTCCTGTTAAAATTCAAGTAAAATCCATATGGAAGAACTAACAGTAGAAGGTAAGGTGACTTCCATAGAAATTCACCTGGCCAGGTAGGGCACTTTTCAGCAGTCACAGGTTGCTGGGCAACAAAAGCATTAGAAAGGGCTTTCCAGGCGCTGCCTTCCAAATGCTCCAGGGACAGATAGTTATTAGGACTATTTTAAAGTCTTAGGGAGTGTGGAGTGCCTCGTTTTCCAAATTCTCAGACAAACACGGAGGGATCCTCACTGGCCTGTTAGGAACCCAGCTGCCAGTCAAGCTCACCTGAGCTCTGCCTCCATCCCCTTCCCCACCACTTCCACAAAAGAAAGGGGTCCCTGGAGCCAAAAAGGCTGAGTACCTCTGCTGTAGAGTGTATGAGGGTAAAGGTTATTGAGCCATACTGTGATTTTTTTAAAACAAAATAACCTCAGCAAGAGATAACCTTCTATTTGGACCTCCTGGTTACATTAGGAATTAAAGATGTCATTATTAACCTGCACAAACATCACAGCTGAATGAAAATCATCACAGCCTTCATTTAAGTTTTAAAAAATTATCTCATTATTTCAATAGTTGTTCGGGTTATGCAGACTTCTCTTCCACACATATGTCTGTTCTTGTTTGCCCTTTCTCCATAATATTTTCACCTTAAAGTTAGGAAAATAGAGAGTATGTGATCGTCTGGGTCTGCCTTTGCTATGAATTTTGGCTTTCAAACAGGGGTGTTCTGCATTTGTAGTGCATAAATGTGTTTGTGCCTGAGATAAATAGTAGTAGGTCAGTAGATAGCTTTTTCAGTCATTAAAAAGCAGCCTTTATATACAAGATTATTTTCACTTTGTGGGTTCCAGAAAAGATTGAGCACATTTTGGCTTAGGAGACAAAGGACAAGGCATCATTTCAAGCCTTGATTGGGGTTTCAGTGTCTTTGGGCAAGGCTGGAGGGGACTTTTTTCTGTTCAGTCATGAAACACCACGGCTCAGCAGCCCAGAGTGGAAGAAGAAACACAGTTAGACAACAAGTGAATGAAAAACTAACAGCAGGAGTAAAAATGTGATTTCTTGTTCTCCTTCCTTTTAACATAGCCAGAGGCTAACCAAGCATTCTGCTTCACATTAAGAAATGCTCCCCAAGGGAAGTGTTTCCCTCCAGCTGTGAAACAGAACGGTGCCTTGGTTTAAACTACTTAGTGCTAGTAAAGAATCATTCACCTTTGCCCGGTAGTTTAGAGTCTTTTTTTCTGGCATGTGTTGAATGGTAAACTACACATTTTCATGTAAACCTCAAATAATTTGTACTTTGCTTCATTCCTGGAAAATTTGGTAGGAAAAACAAGTTTATATGACCATGGAAATGGGTTTAAAATGACTCATTGAAACGTGCATGTAAAGAGAGACATGCAATATGTATTAGTGTGCTTCAATCTGCCAAGCAGCAGGGTTCAGGAGGAAAGGATCGATAAATAGTACTCCCTTTTCCCCACAAGTTGAAAAACATTGAGAGATAGGAGTTGGGTGTGTGGATTTAAAAAATTATCACCTTTATTGCTTACAAAGTCTTTGGGAGGATATGGCTTAGTGTGAGGACCAAATGAACTTAGAAGTACTATTTCTTCCCCTACTCCTAGGCCAGTCCTAGCATTCAAGGGAAAAGTGAATCTATAGACCGATTGCTCTTACTCAGATTTCTGCTTCACACTGAAAATGGAGAAAGAGGGAGACTAACTCCTCACATGGATTTTAATGTATCATCTTCCCCCAACTGAGATACTTAACCCATGTCACCTGTTAACCAGGTGCCTCGCTCTGCCTTTTGGGAAGGAGTAACTTAGGAGTTGGGGAAAGAGACAGAAATATGTTGCTAGCAGGAGCTTATTACATGGGTTCCAGAAAAGTGGGGGAGATGCATTTTGCCAGAGCATTAAGCATTAAAAAGAAAATTTTAATTTCTTTTACTTTTTACCAGTGCATCTATGGGCCTATTCCTTTTATCTTGAGTAATACAATAATGTCAGAAAATTTAAATTTTAGAGACTAATAGGGATAGATTGTACAATGTGAGGGAAAGGAGAAACTAGCCTTTTTGTTAATTGAAGTATCAATGTGTAAGTACTAGCAGCTGTTTTGTTTTACTGAGTTTGTTTGATTTTACAAAATAAAACCTTGAGTTTTAAACAGGGGTAATACAGAGCAGTGAGGAGAGTTTGGAAAACCAAAGTCTATTCTAGTCTTTCTTGAAAAGCAGTTCATAGTCCACCTCCATCAGTCACTTAAAAACTCTGTTAAATATGTAAAGGACACATGGACAAAGCCAAGGGGAGTAGGATCGCGGGAGGGAGTGGGGGATGGGTGGGGAGGGGAGAGTGGTGGGAGAAAATAGAGACAACTGTATTTGAACACTAAAAAAATTAAAATAAAATAAAATTTAATTTAATTTAATTTTAAAAAAGTCTGTTAAAAATTCAAGTTTGGGGGCCTTACCCTACACCAATAAATCAGAATCTCTTGACACATGGATGGAAAAATCTGTATTTAACAACCTCTTTGAGTAATTCAAATGTACTTGAAGATAGGAAATTCTCATCTTCTGGCTGTAGGAAAATGTGTATCAGGTACCAGAGCTGTACTTGACCCATCCATGGTCACAACACAAAATTGGCCTTAGTTCTTCTGGGGAGTTAACATCTCCCTTTCTTATATCAGGTAACAAGATGTATTTATTTTTTTAAAAATGTAGAATATAAAACCTGAAAGCAGCATATGGTACAATCTGTATATGTGTATAGTAAAGCAAGAGAAAGTAAGAATATGGCAGCAGGAATTTGGGTGAAATTGCAAATCTTGTCTGCTGCCAGTTCACACTTCAAAATTCTTTTTATTCTCTTCCAGAAATTGTGTATCAACTCACAAGTCTCTGGTTATGAACATACGATTTTGATTAAGTTTCAGTGCTGCACAATCTTCAGTTTGTACAGATTGGCAGAACTGCTGCATACACCACTTGGAAATCCTTTAAGCAGATTAGAAGCCCCTGGGTCTGCACATTGAAAATGATTTTCCAGAAAGGATTTACAGTAATTAGTGATTAATGGGGTTCCTGGAACAACTGTTTTACAGTCTAAGACAGCTAATCCATAAATGTGTTAATTGTATTACACTGTGTAAGTAAGAAATAATAAGTCTACTAAGTGAGAAAATTGCTGAACTATTCTAATTCATTGGGGAAAATGGTGTTGGTGTTTAACTGTCTTTAATACATAATAGAGATGGATTAGTTCCCATATTTGCATCGATGAATTGTGGATAAATATTATTGGTTGTGAATTTTCCCCAATAGGTACATAAATATCTTTATGTATTTAGATTCATTTAAGATTTAGAATTATTTTGAGAACAAATTTTAAAAAACAGAAAATGCAAAAAGACCTATAATCATTACCCCATGGATTAGATTGTTTATTATCCCCAGAGATCTAATAACTCCTCCAGATTCTAGCTGGCAATGCAAAGTGCCATATCATGTGTACTCTGCATCTGTGTGCTTTTTACAATCCAGGATCTTAGAAAGAAATTTTATTAATACAGTGCACTCTAGAATTTTAACACCACTTTCACATTCTCCCAAGTGATGTAATATTTTTCAGTTTTTAGTAACAGAACTTTATATGGTATTACTCTATATTCTATACCATTTAGGGATGTGAGACTAGTCTTACTAATATTTACCACTCTCCCAGAATTAACCATGATTCCATATATGTCCAGGTTGCTCAACAGATGTTTGTAGAACTGAGTCATATATTCCAAGAGTGTCAGGTGAGAGATTGGCACATGACACTAAAGACACATTTTCCAAGGTACGCACCCCCTTGTAAATTGTAGAAGAGATACTAGTCTCAAAGTCATGTCACAGTCAGATACATATTAAAATGTATTAAAATGCCGTGAAATAGGTCAAGGGGATATAATAGACACAATGGTAATTATAATTAATAATACTCTATTGCATATTTGAAGGTTGCTAGAAGAGTAGATCTTAAAAGTGCTTATTGCAAGAAAATAAATCATAGCTATGCTATAACAGATGTTAACTAGACTTAATGTGGAGATAATTTCACAGTATATATAAGTATCAAATCATTAAGTTGTATACCTGAAACTAGTATAATATTATATGTCAATTTATGCCTCAATAAAAAATAAATGTATTGGAAGAGGCATCTAGGAGTACAAAGGCTCTGGGACTTCTGTTTCTAAGTAAATGGCATAATGAGGGCTGACTTATCCTCTTACTCCAAAACAACTAAAAATCGAGGCAAAATACATAAAATATCAGGTTTTAGACATTAGACATCAGGTGACGCTGAGCAGTGATCACTGAGAGAGGAGAGGAAAGGATGTGAGCCATATAATTTCCCTAGTTTACTTTCTGGAGAGAGTTTGAGACTGAATCATGAGCAGAGGGAAGCCAAGTGGATCCCAGGAAATTTAGAGTGGAGGAAATGAAGGTGGGATCTGTGGAAGTCAGAGTGACTCGAGCTCGAGTTGACAGAATAAAGCATCAGAGGAAAGATCTGCATAAACAAAGAGCTCTGAAAATATGCCAAGGGTCCTGAGAACTGACCACATACGTGTGTGAGGAAACAACCCAAGGAGAGGGAAACAATCAGCTGAGAGTATGAAAAAGAATAATTCCTGAAGCTCACACAAGGCTGAGAGTAATTCATGTTCCCATCAGCAAGAATGGAAAAACTCATAATTCATGGGGAACCAGGGAGAGGGTATTGTCTCAGCAGGGGGCAAACTTAGCCTTCTACTAAATGTTACTCATGTCCCACTGAACAAAGTTTCAGATGAATCTTCAAAAAATTAGTCACCCTGGCCAGTGTGGCTCACTTGTTTAGAACTTCACCCTGTAACCAAAAGGTTAAAGTTTCAATTCCTGGTCAGTGTACCTACCGAGGTTATGGATCCCATCCCTGCCTGGACATGTACATCCCTGGTCCAGGCACATACGATCTCTGGTCTGGGGCACATACAATCCTATGGGAGGCAATCAATTGATGCTTCTGTCTTATATATAAATGTTTCTCTTCCTTCTTCTCTCTCTAAAAAGCAATGAAAAAACGCCTTTGGGTGAGGATTTAAAAAAAATAACTTGCTTCCAATTGACATAATAAAGATCCAGAAATAGTTTAAGGCTATATAAAGGAATATAAAAATATCTAACACCCCAAACAAAGACTCAGAAAAATACAACTAGTAATTCAGGGGTAAATCAATCAATAAAAACAGATCAAGAAAAAAACACAGATAAGAAAATTAGGAAAGGAGGTCATTAGAATGGTTATTAATATTATGTTCCATATATTCATGAAGACAAAGAGCATGTTAACTAGAGATATTGAATATGCAAAAGAGACCTCAATTATGAATCTGGAGTTAAAAACATAATGTTTAAGATGAAAAACACACTCATATGGGGTTTAGATCAGATAAAGCACTGAGGAAAAAAAAACAGCGAACTTGAGGACATACTAACTACAGATGAAGGATACAGGGATGGCATTAGACTCCTCACTAGCAATGATGCGAGTCTGAAAAAATGGAGAAACAGCTTAAAAATACAAAAAAAAATCCCATCAATTTAGAAATCAATAGTCAGTGAATATATTCTTTGAAAACAAAGGTAAAAATATATATTTTGGGACATGCTAGAGTTGCTATATTTCAGTAAAACTGTAATACAAGAAATATTACAAGAAGTTTTTCCAGCAGGAGAACATTACCAAATATAAATGTAAATATACACACAAAAAATGAAGAACACTAGAAATAGTGAATAAATGTGTTAATATAAATATATTTTATTCATTTTTAAATCTCTTCAGAATATAACTGTTTAAGACAAAATTTATACTATGTATTGTGAGGATTATAATACATGTAGAATTAACAAAAGCACAAAGTCTGGAAATAGGAAATAGAATGTTATTAAGGTTTTTGTACTATATGTGACGTGTGATCATATTACTTAAAGACAGGCTGTGATAAGTTAAAGATAAACACTATAAGCTCTAAAGCAAGTATTACAAACACACAACCATAAGTTAAAGATAATGAACCAATGGAAGAAATAAAATGACACCATAAAACAAAGGTCAAACTGAAAAGAAGGCAGACAAAAACAACAAAGGGAACAAACAACTAATGGCACTAATAGAAAATAAGCAACGAGGTGATAAATTTAATCCTAACTGTATCAATAATCCCATTAAATGTAAATACTCTGAGAAAAGGCAGGGGTAGTCATATGGGATCAAAAAACAAAACCCAACTGAATACTGCATACAAAAATATTCACCTTAAACATTAAGTCATAAATAGGTTAAATGTAAAAAACTAGAAAAAAGGTAAGACATAAATTCTAATCAAAGTGTGCTGGAATAACTATATTAATTGTAGACAAAGGGCTTTCAGAACAAAACATTTTGCCAGGGTCATTTCATAATAACAAAAGGGTCAGCTCACAAGAAGAAACAACAATCCTATTAATCAGCTGAACCCAGCTGACATTTTAGAACACTGCACTCAATAATGGCAAAATACAACTTTTACTGCACATGAAACATTTCCAAAGATAGAATATTTTGAACTATAAAAATTTCTCAATAAGTTTAAAGTTATTCAAGTCACATAAAGTGTGTTCATTATCATAATGACATTAAGTTAGAAACCACTAACAAAATATATCACAGTGAAATTAACTTAGAAATTAATAATAAAAATATTTGGAAAATTGATAGAACAAGAAAGGTTGTAGAAGACTTGAAGAACATTATTAACCACTTGGGCCTCACTAACATATTACTTGTTCTATCAATTACTAAGAAAAGAATGTTCACTACTATTGCCTATTTCCCTATTTATTCTTGAAATTCTATCAGTTTGGGATTTTGAAGATCAGTGATTGGGTGCATAAACATTTAGGATGAAAAACTTTATGCCAATAAATTTAAAACTTAGATGAAATGGACAAATTCTTCAAAAGACACAAACTTCTAAAGCCCATTTCAGAAGAAATAGATAACATAATAGCTCATCCCCACCCCCTACCCACCACCTCTGAAAACTGAATTCCAGGCTCAGGTGACTTACTGATAAATTCCATCAAATGTTTAAGGAACAGATAATACCAACTCTACATATATTCTTCCAAAAAATCAAAAATGAAGAAGCAATCCCCAACTTATTTTATTATGAGCCCAGTGTTATCCTTATATTAAAATCAGATGCATATATTATAAAAAAGTGGAGGGGGGAACCTGCATTCCCCATTATATAGATACTAAAATTCTTTAAACTTTTTTAAAATCCTCATTTGAGATTATGTTTATTTATTGATTGATTTTAGAAATTACTGGGAATCAAACTCTATGGGATGTCACTACCTAACTGAGCCACCTGGCCAGGGTGATGCTAAAATTCTTAATATAATTTTAGCAAATCAAGTCTACTAATATGTAAAAGTATAATACATCATAAACAAATGGGATTTATTCTAGGAATGCAAAAATTCATTCAAAATCCAATCAATATAATTCACCATGTTAACAGACTAAAACAAGAAATCCACATAATATTCTCAATAGACACAGAAAAAGCATCTGTTAAAGTAATACTCTATTCTTGATAAAAACTCAGCAAGCTAGAAATAGAAGGAACTTTCCTCATCTTGATAAAGAGCACCTAGGAAACAACTATAGCTGACATCATTCTGAATAGGTAAAAGACTGAATGCTTTCCCTTCAAGATCATTAAATAATGAAAGGTGTCTTACCACTTCTGTCCAATAAAGTATTAGAGGTTTTATTTAGTACAAAACTCCAGAATATGAAATTAAAGTCATCCAACTTGGAAAAGAAGGAGAAAAGCTGTCTTTATTTACAGCCAACACATTCATTTATTTAGAAAATCCCCAAATTGTTATCTGCTTCTGAAAGGCTCTTGCCCCATTTTATTTCCAAGATTCCACCCTTCCTTTAGACCTACTTGCTAATTTATGCCTACTTGGGCTTATTTCTCCCTGTCTTAAACTCCCTTAGTACTTGGTAGACTAAGTCATCTACTGAGTTGAGAAAAATCACATCATTACTTGATCCACCTCTGTTAGACCATTAACTCCTTGAGAGTAGAGAATGCATTTTGGTTATCTTTTTCCCTATTACAGAAACCAGTCCAGTGCCTGGCAAGAGAAAGGCTCAGGAAGCACTCACTGCTATAGCAATGTAGTTAATCATGTAGCTCATCTGTTTGTGCGTGCAGAGCTCTGCAAGTTCCTCCGCTCACACGCATGCAGCTCTCCTATTTTACACACATGCAGTCTGCGAACTGCAGCTTCCCCGAACTCATCTTGTTCTCTGCTAACCGTAAAAGCACTTGAGTGCAGTTCTATTGCCACAATATAAAGCTACATATATTTTTAATGATTTTAATTTTCTATTGAAGAGATTTTACTTTCCAATATATATCTTATAGTCCTGACAAAGAAGACAGGAGGGAAAAAATTTAAAAAACCCTGTACATTTTGGCTTTAAGAAGCAGCTGCTGGGAAATATTTCTGAACCACTTAGGCAACCTCAGCCACTTTGACAGTGCTGGCCAAGAAGCAGCATAAGCTTTTCACTTCCTGTTAAACACATAAATATAAACTAGTGGTTTGTGTTCTGCTTTGTTCCTCTCAGGTTCTCAAGCATAGAGTTGCTGTGGTCAGTAGTATGTCTGACTCTCCTTCTGCAGTCAACGCCCATCTTCAGCTATAGCTCTTGCTTAGGGAGACTCCACATCATTTTTTGAGTGATGAAATGCTCACCCCTTCTGGTAGACCATTCATTATGCTAAAATGTCCTCAGCCTTGGGTGTAACAATCCACTGTGGTGTTCTGTTTGTGAACTTTGGAAACCAGGTTTCCAAACAGAGTCATTCCCTTGACTCTATTTCAAGGGGCAACTGCAGTATTAATCATCTAGTTCTATTTAATGTGACTTAAACGTTTATTAAACAATGTGAGTTTTAAATGCTTGCAGTAGTTTTCTTCACTTGCATTTGGTTCTGATTATCTGCCCTGAGGATCATTGGCCTGGAGGCACACACACCTGGGTTCAAGTCCCACTTCCTCAATGCATAGCTGCATGTGGTATTCTTTCACAGCTTCCCTCGTCAGTGCATTGTCACAAAGACCTTAGAGTCAGTAAAACATGGATCAAATTCTGGGTTTGAAATGGAATCTGAAAGGATCATACAGAAAAGACAGAGTTTCGTAGTGGAAAGAAAGTTTGATGTGGTGGGGTGGTGGGGTGGTGGGGTGAGGACATCTGGTTCTACTCTGACCTTGGGCTTTATTTCATCCTTTGGTAGCTAAAGATGGTTTTACTTGGCCCATCTTTGTATATCTGTCTACACAGCTCTAATAGTGAAGGATGCATTCTCTGGTCCTGCAAAGGTGGGGCAAGAGGTTCCACCCAGACTGCTTGGGTTCAAATCCTCTCCACCCCTCACTAACTGAATGACCTCACATAAATTACTGAATATTTCCAGATCTCACTCCAGGATTGTACAATGAAGGACTGGGTTATGTGGTCTCTAAGGTCCTTTACAGCTTCCACTTAAAAAAAAAAAAACAACAAAAATGGGGTAATAGTGTAGCTGTTAAGTAAGCGAAAGCTCTAGAGCCAACCTGCCTAGAATTACATCTATTGTACTTGGTTCCTCATCTGTAAAATAGAAATCATAATAGTTCCTATCTCATAGAAATTTTTAATGAAAATTATATAAGCCAATATATGTAAAATACCTGCAATACTTCCTGGCATATAATAAGACCTTGATTGATATTAGTTTAATTTCTATAAAGTTCCATATCCATGGAGAGGTGGTATGACCTCGAGCATAGCGTCTGAAGATCAGAGCAGAATCAGAGTACTCTAGACTCCCTTTTAAAAAATCTGGGGTACCATCCACCACTATGTAGTTAAGAAAGATATTTTGTATTTAAGGCCCACTTTCATTAGCTCCCTCCTCCTCCTTTTCTCCCTTCTAAGCCTCTCAGAGCCCTCAGCTCACCCTGAAGACACCCAGCTTCCTTTCCACTCTGCCATCAGAGTTTGTTTTCTTCCTAACATAATTCCTTATTCTAGAACTTTCTCCACTTACATATATTATAATAATCATTATAAAGATGACAGGGATAATATTCAGGTGTGGTAAGGTGATGGATGGAAACATCCTGAAATTAAGCACTCCCCTGACAAACTTTCATTCAAGAATTACTTTCAAGACTATAGAATACAAAGGAGATTTTGAATCCCAGAAAATAAAGATACATTTTTACCCACTCTTTAGTTTTGGCTGTTGTGTCCTTTTACTTTAAGGTTTACATTGTTAAAATATTTCTTTCATTAAATAGTATTATATAAAGGGGAAAAACATAGGGTTAGAAAATAGGGTAGTCCCCTACCTTACCCCCCAAAAGAAAAGGCTATCAGTATAAACAAAAAATGTTCAAGGATTATTTTACTTAAGAGTCCTTTCTTTGGGGAACACCTACAATGTGCTAGTCACCTAAACAGATAAGACATGGATAGATAAGAGACGTTCTTCACAGGGGAACATGATACAATTTTTTAAAAAGAATTCATATTATTGAGGAAAACTCAGAACTTCAAAAAATGCTCTTGTCTTTATTTTAGGATTTAGTGATATTTTATTTAAAGTAAGCTATATAATTATTTTATTGGTTGGACCACAGAAGTCTTAACTGAGCCCTGCACGGTGGGGGTATTTAAGAAAAAGGGGGATCACCTGAGGCTGAGAAGAGGAAAGTCCTCATAAAGGAAGTGGTATTAGAGATGTCTTAAATGACAAGTAAGTTAATGAGCCTAGTAACAGGAAAAGAGAAGGGAAGGGACTTCTGAGTAGAAAACATAGATGATGCAGCTTTGGAAGTCCGAAAGAGTGCGTGGGGCCTGTGCAGTAGCTGCAGTAGTGTGGTGTCGCTGGAGCGCCTAATACGTGGGGGAGGTGGGAGTAGGCTTTAGCCAGGTCTCTGAGGCCTCTGGAACTCTGCTAAGATCCAGGCTGTTCTTTAAAGAGAATACTGTGTCTGTTTAAATAGAAAGCAGCTTCAGTTCTCAGGAGTTCCAGGAAGATTTGGAGATCTTGAGCAAGTTCAGGCTCAGGACCAGGGCTCATCTACATCTCCTCCTCTTCTTTAGTAATATGCTAGCTCATTTGAGGGAGGGTATCATTGGGGTAAACAGCTGGGATCATAATGGGCCAAGATGATTCATGAAGAACATTATCTTATTCATTGCTGGGAACTCATCTTCACACATACAGAAAGTTAGATCTGTTCAGAATCAAATTAGAAGCCAGTCTTTCCTGCCATAGGCAATTCCCCAAACTTCCCTATTTATTTTCAGACTTTTTTTCTGTGAAAATGCTTTTTGCCTATGTAGAGAGTCTGTCCTATTCCAATACCAAAATTAATAATAGCTAGAACGTTTCTGGAGGCATATTATTCTCAGGATCACACACCATTATGTCTTCAAGCAATTTTTAATTTGTTTCTCGTTGAGCTGTGCTTGTAATAGTGCCTCTCGTTGTTTCAAATCTCAATGTCTCAGTGAGCACAGTCACTGAGTCACAGCCTTACTACTGACAACCATACCATGAATCTCAACACAGCTCTTACTCTAAAGTGTTTGGGTAAAAGGCTAAGGCTAAATCTTTCAACTAACTACATTTTTCAAAGAAAAAAGGAAGAGATATTTAAATTTCAGAGAATAAACCAAAACTTAAGCTGTAAATTATGAATTACTTCTTGACCTTTATCAAATATGCTACAGAAAATATTTACACTGACTAAATCCTCAGAAATAAGAACACAATTATTGTTACTGTTGTTTAATAACTGAGATAATAAAGAATAAAATGGCAGTAATTCTGGTAAGCTCACTAAATTACATGTAACAATTATTACATGTTAATATCAGAGAAATGTTTATGAATTAAACTTTTGTTCTTTTTTTATTCTTACCCTATCATTCACATTAAATGTCCCTTTCTTTCCTCTGCCTTTATCATTGCCTCAAGTTTCTCACCCTTGTTTACATTTTTATGCTCCTGAGGTGGGCGCTTGTCTATCTGTTTTGGAAAGCTTCCTGATTCTCCTCCAATGAGCCCCATCTCATCCTCCTCACACTACCCCAGCCCTCCTTTTCTGCCTCAGCTAGGTTCTCGGTCCTTTTAGACCGTTTGACTTACCCAGTTACTAATTATCCTTTTTCATTTTTCCTCAGCGCCATCTTATTCTCTAACCCATAGTGGATTTTCTGTTATTTAGAATAATCCATTTCTTCTTATTGTTATATTGATCATTTCCCCATTCAAATAGTGTCTAAATTTATTCACTCAAATGTCTATTGACTATATTTTCTGGATAGATCCTCTGCTGGATACAGAAGAAATATAGCAACAAATAAGCTAGAGATATTACAATCCATTGTAGGAGAGAGCTGAGACAGTTATTTAGAGACCCAGCTCACAGAGGGCATTGTAAATCATGAGAAAGATAGTAAATATTCTGGGGAGACACTGCAGGGCTTTAAAGGGGAATATAATCCTGGGTGGGTTCTAGAAAGTGGTTTGCCCTACAGTGTTTTGTGGGTATATATCCATTACAAGATACATTGAAAGAAAATAAATCCTGAGAGTTTTCTCAAGCAATGAGCCCATGAGTTCTTCATTTTCTTGTCATCAGTATTCTATGTACCCTTCCCATAACAACCTAAGGTCTCAATGCATGTTTTGCTGTCATTTATTTGTTTTTTAAAATGGACTATATGAGTATAGCCTGCTAGGAGAAGGTTTTAATACCTAATTGCCAAGATGAAATAATAGGAACTAGATTTATTTTCCTGCCTGAAACAACTAAAGTGCTAGACAAAATATCTTTAAATGATTTTTAAGACATTAGATATTAGGCAATGAAGGTGAGTCAACACTAAGAGACAGAAAACAAATGAGTTGAACTCTGCCTGCCCCCTACCGCGTATGCAGAGTTTTGGGGCTGTAATGCAGGGAGGAGAATACAAGTGGAGCCCAGCAGTTCCTATGAATTGAGGGATAAAGATAGGGGTCCATAAATACCAAGGGCAACAAACATTAATAAAGCAAAGCACCAGATAGCAAAGCGCTGCACAGAGAGAACATTTCAGAGATATGCAGCATGCCTCCTCATGTCTTCTGGTCAGTACATCTGTGTGAGGAAACTACTCAAGGCTAGAGAAATAATATCAATCAATCAAAACTGATACAGGAATGACAAAAATTATAGAAATAGACAGGGATATAAGAATAGTTTCTCTAACTATATTTCATATGTCCCAGAAGCTAGAGGAAATTACACACATTACACAAAAGCATGGAAAGTATAAAGAAGATGAAAATTGAAATCACAGAGATGAAAAATACAATGTTTGAGATGAGAGCTTCACTGTGTGGAGGTAATTACACATTAGTTTTTTCAGAAAAAAAGATGAGTGAACTTGAAGACACAGCAACAGAAATTATACTAAATCAACAAAGAATGGGGAAAAGACTAAAAAAGAAGAAAACAGTGTCGGTGTGCTGGGAATACTTCAAGCTGCCCGATCTACATGTATTTGCAATTGTTGAAAAAGAGGATGTGCAGTGGACAAAAAAAATGATTGAAACAATTATGGTAAAAGAATTTCAAATTTCCTTAAAATTAGTTATAAGGAGAAAGTCTTTTAAACAGAGGGAGAAAGTGTAGGAGGAAAGATTTTTCTTTGAAAAAATGTAAGCCATAAGATGGTGGAAAAGCATCTTTAAAGTAGTAAAGAAAAAGAAAGAAAAGCTGTAATCTAGAATTCTGTACTCACTGAAAATAACTTTCAAAATCAAACCTGATATAAAGAATTTTTCAGACATATGACAGCTGACAGAATTCATCACCAGGAGATCTACACTAAAAGAGACATTAAAGGAAATTCTTCAGGCACAAGGAAAATAAGGAAATGGTAATGGAAATGATGCTAGTACAAATTTGGATATAAACAAAGGAATAAGAACTGCATGAGTAAATATAAAATATGCTTTTATAATTATTTTGTACATTTAAAAATACTACTTAAAATAAAAGTTCTAACACTGAATTGCAGGGTTTATAATGTATATAGGAGTAAATTGTATAACAATAATACTACAAATACTGTGAGAGAAAAAATAGAAGGGTGCTTTTGAGGTCCTGTAATTTATGTAGAGCGGTGTAACTTTATTTGAAGATTGAATATGATATGTCAAAGGCATATACTATAAGCCTTAAGACAACTACCAAAATAACATAAAAATATTTATAACTAATAAACCAACAAAGGGGATAAATTAAATTATATAGCATTGATTACTTAATCTAAAAACCAAGTAAGGAAAAAAGAAAAAGTACAGCAAAGAACAGATGGGACAAATAGAAAACAAATAGTGGGAAGGTAGATTAAACTCAGACATGTAAGTAATCACACTATGTACCATTGATTGGATAAAAAAGCCAAAACCAACTGTATGCTGTTCATGAGTAACTACTTTAAATATAAAGACACAATTAGGTTAACAGTGGAAATATTAAAGAAAGATATGCCATGTTCACAAGAATCAAAAGAAAGCTGAAATTGAATGTATATATTAATATCAAACAAAGTATATATCAGAGCAAAGAATATTACTGGGATAAAGTTATTTCCTATTGATAATATGGTCATTTCATGAAAATGACATAATGATCTTGAATTTTCATGCATTTAATAACAGATATTCAGAATGCATGGCACCAAAACCAAGGGACTACCAATCAACAATTATGTAAAAAAATTTAATACTCCTCATTAATAAGTTAAAACATCATTAGCAATATAGAAGACTTAAAGAATGCTATCAAGATGAACTAAGTGCTCCCAGAAATAGCAAGTGAATACATTCTTTTCAAGTACATATAGAACATTTACCAAGATAGACCGTATTTTGAACCATAAAACAGGTCCTAATAAATTTGAAAAAATTTAATGTATACAGTACATATTCTGTAATCACAGTGGAATTAAATTAGAAAGCAACAACTGGCATATATCTGGAAAATCCTCCCAGATGTTTGGAAACTAATTGGCACTCCTTTAAATAACTCATGAGATGAAGAAGACACCAAAAGGGAAATCAGCCCTGGCTGGTGTGGCTCAGTGGATTGAGCACAGGCCTTCAAACCAAAGGGTCTCTGGTTGAATTCCCAGTCAGGGCACAGGCCTGGATCACAGACCAGGTCCCCAGTAGGGGGCATGTAAGAGGCAACCACACACTGATGTTTCTCTCCCTCTCTTTCTCCTTCCCTTCTCTTCTCTCTAAAAAATAAATAAATAAAATCTTTTTTAAAAAAGGAAAATCAGAAAATACTTTTAAATAAAGGAGATTAAAACAACATAGAAATCTGTGGATGCAGCTAGAGCAGCACTGAGAGGGAACTTACAGCACAAAACAAGTAAACCCCAAAACTGGTTCTTTAAGATCTGTAAAGTTAATCAACATTAACCATTATGTTGAGGAAAAAAGCAAGAAGACACGAATTACCAATGTCATTAACATGAAGTGGCATCAATACAGAGTCTACAGATATTAAAAATAATAAAAGAAAGTAGTGAACAACTTTATGCCAATAAATCTTAAAACAAAATGGATAAGTTTTTCAAGAGACAAAAGCTACCCACATTTGTTTAAGAAGAAATAGATAACCTGGGTAGCCATTTAGCTATTGAAACAACTCAATTTAAGTTAAAATCTTACTAAAAAGAAAACCCCAGTTTCAGAGAACTTTACTTCAAATTCTAACACAGATTTAAGAGAGAAGTAATATGAATTTTACATAAACTCTTAGAGAATATTGAAGAAGAGGGAACATTTCCCACTGATTTATTACCCTAATACCAAACTAGACAAAGCCATGACAAGAAAAATAATATCTTTTATTAGCAGGGGTGAAAATCTCCAAAATTATTTTAGCCTATCTAATCCTACAATAGATATAAGAAAAGATAATGGAACATGACCAAGTGTGGTTCATCCCAGAAGTGCAAGGTCATTTTAACTTTTGAACATTAACCTATGTAGTTCATCATATTAACAGACTAAAAAAGACAAAACCAGTGATCATGTCAATAGATGTAGAAAATGCAAAG
Source organism: Tonatia bakeri (assembly GCA_004024845.1). NCBI lineage: Eukaryota > Metazoa > Chordata > Mammalia > Chiroptera > Phyllostomidae > Tonatia > Tonatia bakeri. The sequence continues at coordinate 179,502 of PVIA01001908.1, forward strand.
TCTATTACTGATTTTAAAAATAAAACAAAAAACCTCTAAGCATATTGGAATAGAAGGAACATTTTTCAACCAGATAAAGGGCATCTACAAAACAGTTGGTAACTAACATGATACTTAATGGTGAAAAATTGAGTGATTTTCACCTAAGACCAAAAACATGCCACATATACACCTGAAAGTAGTACAATACTGAAGGTCAGCTGTAGTTGAAAATAAGAAGACAAAGAGAGAAACAAAACATGCCACCTATGCAGTTTGTTTGAATCATAACAGAGAAACTCTGAGCTTAGGAAATTAGAAATTCTTATACTGAAATAAACACCATAGCTCATGGGACACTGTCTTGTGGCTGTTTCCCAAGGCTATTCACTACCCAAACACCCTTAGATAGGCCAAAATAAGAGGGTAATCAGTGCTTATGCTCACATAATGTTCAGAAACATGAGAAAGCCATAAAGAATTGGCTCCCTTCAAATGACCCCCTCAAAAAAAATAAAGCACTGTATTGACTGAATTGTGTCCCACTTCCCCAAAACTTCATATGCTAAAGTCCTACCCCCAGTACCACAGGATGTAATTGCATTTGAAGATAGGGCCTTTGTAGAGGTGATTGACTTAATATGAACTGTTAGGATAGGCCTGGTCCAATATGATTGGCTTTCTAAGAACAGGAGATTAGGATACACAGAAAGACACCAGGTTTGCGTGTGCACAGAGGGGCAGCCATATGAAGAAGCATCGAGAAGGTGAGGTGGCAATCCCCAGGTCAAGGAGAGATGCTTCAGAAGAACCCAAACCTCTGACACCTTCATGCTGGACAACTAGAACCATGAGAAAATAAATTTCTGCTGTTTAAGTCATACAGTCTTCAGTTATTTTCTTACTGCAGCCCTAGCAAATGAATATGGGTATCATTATAAACCTATTAGAACAGATTAAATGAAGGAAAGCAGTTTGGAGTGGAGTCAGCAGCTGATGAAGGAGTAAAAGGGAATTAGAAGAGCTGCTGGATTGATGAAGAAATAAGGTGGCTGGCAAAAAATTGTCAGGCAACTTTTAGGGCTCTACTGAAGTTAGCTGAAATAATTTGGGGGCAATCAGTATGGTCAACAGATTTTTTTTTGTTAAAAAATCACGTTATGCTATGAAATACTCAATAAACTGTAAAATTCCCATTGCTTCCATGTCTCCTACACCCTTCTCTTGTCCAGTTGGATGTCGACTGTGTCAGATAACAAATGGTTCAGGAAGAGCCACACTGTGTCAAGGCTCACCTATGATAAAAGGGGCTGTTGTGATACAATGTTTTCTGAAATAACTAGTAAAGTCATCAACACTCAATAACCTGGAGCAAATGCATGTTTGGATTTACCTAGGGCTATGGATTATCAAAGTTGGTATGGCAGAAATTTGAGGGACATTGTTGTGACAGCTAGTGAACGAAGACTTGCAATGTGAACCATGGAGTCTAGCACAGACTGAGGGGAACACTAAGCTAGAAATGACTAAGACTCAAAAGGCAACTGAAGAGAGCTCTCAGTTTTTGTGGGGGAAGACACAAGGGAAGGCAAAGGAAGAAGGGTCAGGAAAAGTAGGAGAGAGTTAATATTTATTGCCTACTTATTCTAACATGGTTAATATTATCACCGTTTTTCAGTGGAAGGAATGAAGGTGTGGAGAGGTTGGGTAATAACTTATGCACAATCACAGAAGTATGGGGACAGCATTCAAACTTGGGTCTAGTAATATAATCCACACATTTTTCACTACTCTTCATTGGCTGGTAAGTTAAAGAGCAATAGGAGTGAGAAGAGAGGAGACAAAAGTCAATGAAAGAGATGAAGGTTTAAGTTTTAGGTACTGAAGTTGACACAGGCCTGAAGATGAGTTTCAACATGCGGCTGTCCGTACCCTTTCTAGAGCCAAGTGGAGGTGAGCTCACCGGAAGAGAAGTGATAAAGAGCCAGAGCTTTGCCCATGTGACATAGCTTAGGCCATACATGTGGAGATTTCAGGTCAGAGTAGACTGAGAGAGAGAGAGAGAGAGAGAGAGAGAGAGGTTTGAGAAGGACTTATCCCTCAGAGCTGCTGCTTCAAACTAAACAAAATAATCTATATCAAGATTTTATATTCCGCCCTGGTTGGTGTGGCTCAGTGGGTTGAGCACTGGACTGTGAAGTAAATAGTCTCTGGTTCGATTCCCAGTCAGGGCACATGCCTGGGTTGTGGGCCAAATCCCCAGTAGGGTGCACATGAGGGGCAACAATACACTGATGTTTTTCTCCCTCTCTTTCTCCCTTCTTCTCTCTCTCCAAAAATAAGTAAATACAATATTTAAACAAGAAAAACAGATGGTATGTTCCCTTATTTTGGGGAAGATAAAAAAAGCAATGTCAGATTTTGAAAAGTTTCCTCTTTGATTAAATTAATAACATGTATGTCAAATGTTTCATTGTGGTTGGTGTGAAATGGTGCACAGTACTAAATAGTGCAGGTATTTTTCTAGTCCATTTGATATTTTGATTTTATCTTAAAAGTCATTTAATCTTGGATTTGGTCCTCTGATCCTGACCACAGTCGTGATTTTAACTCTGCTATGAGAAATATTAATTATGAAGTATCAGTCAGTTAAGCTGAGGTGCCTCTTGCTTGGTATCAAGAAAAGAACAGTACCAACCCATCTGACAAACCTGTTGTTCCATGTATTGTGCAGAATGGAGAAAGATGTCTTCATCCCCATTAAAGGTGGTGTGTGGAGAGGATGTATTTCAGGGCACATCTGAGTTTCTGAGCTAAGAACACTGTGCAATATGTTTTCACATCTCCTGGATTCTTCAAAGGCCCCATTGTTACTACTGGGTTCCTGAAATGTGTCTGTCATAGAACTCAAGGTATTTGAGAAAAAATGAAAATACAATGACTCATACTGTCTGTGCTGTCTGAGTTATTTAAATTTCACAGTCTATTTATGCTAATAAAAATATCCCTGAAAATCCATTTGCATAGCATGCACCCACAGTCTTTAAAATAGATAGAGAAAAACTGTCTAATAGTTGCTATACATAGTACCCTATTATTTAATTATTTAGATGACTGGTATTTAATTGCAATTCAAATGGATCATCTTCTAAAAGTTCAATTTTTGAGATAGAAAAGAACTTTAAGTTTCATGAGGTCCAAAAATAAAATTTATTCAATTATCTTGATAAGTGTCTTATCTACTTCGCTGAGTACCCGCAGCTGACACATAAGGCATATTAGCTATTGTTGTATGCTTTGATTTTTTTATAATATTTAGGGGCTCACTTGTGTGCCAGGTAATTTATATATGCTATGTAATTTTATTCTTACCTTATGGCATAGGTATTATTATCACCATTTAGAAGATGAAGAAGCTAAAATCCAGGGGGCTAAGTGATTTGCTCACATGGTCAGTAAGAGAGCTAGGATTTATGTCTATAACTAAAAATAGCCCAAATTCAAATTCAAACATAAATAGGGCACATTTCCTTTTTTGTACATCTTTTTATAATGACAATATTTAATATACTATTAACATTTATTAAATACCTGTCAGGTTTCAAGAATTGAATATAAGTAATTAAGTATTTACAACAATTTTGTGATGTGAATACTGCAGGAGGAAACTAAGGCAGAAGAGTTTCATTGGTAGTCAATAAGGGAGATGGGTCTGCACCCAGGTGTGGCTCATTTCTCTTAACCACTATGCTACTCTTTTAGTTCCAGCCTGACTTTTTTTGAGTTCATCCCCATAGATGTGGTTTCTCTGGACCTTAATCAGAGTAAAGCAGACATAAAGTTATTTTCAAGTTCCTCTAGTCAGTTTTTAATTGAAGATTTTGCCTTGACATAGCCAAGGGATCAAACTATGTCTTAAGAATTCAACTTAGTATATTATACTCCGTACAGCATCTCTTGTTCCTCCCCTGTAACCATGACCCCAACCGAATCTTATATATTCTAATGTGGCCTATCTAGATCAGCTGTACAAATCAGTGGTCAAGACCAGAGATTCTGAAGCCTCTCTTGTGGTTGTGTACAAATGATTTGTTACATAGAAATTGTTCAAATCAAGGCCTAAAATATAGCAAGTATACAATAAATTTCAGATATTATTCCATAGTATTCTTAAGATGTAGAGTTGTCAAACAGAAATAAGAACAGGGACCTAATACTGCAGTTAGGACCAAGAATTTAACTATATGTTCCATGACCTGAGACATGGACTTACTCTTCTGTGGAAAAGAGCAAGCATGTATGGCTCTCTCCCTTGTGCCTATTTTAATTCTGAAACATTGTGTTCAAGGTCACAATGCAGAGCCATCTTAAAAAAGATTCCCATACTACATTGATATGTTAGTTAATTCCTTAACAGAGGCCATGACAGACTTATTATCTCTGCTCTTTCACAAACAGAAAAATCATAAGTTCCACACATGACATTTTCCCCATGATATTTGTAGAAAAGTTTCATTTGGAAGAGAAGTGTCCTTCTGGAGTCAACCCTAATTTTTTGATAGATGTTGATCTGTATCTTATTATGAAGAAACCACAAGGTAACCATACTCTTCACAGTTATTCATTTTCATTTTGTGTTCAACTAAGGTTTTACATATTATTCTGTCATTAGTCCTCACAGGATCTATAGATTGATTACTTATAAATTGCATTTCAGGATCTACTGAGTTAAATATTTTTCAGAAATAGTAATTAGAAGCCCATTCTTCCAAGACAGGACAGAATAAATATAGGTCAGACTTAAGGTTTTCTCACGTCTAAAGAGAACTGCCTTTTTGGTGAGCTGCCTAAACTCAACTGAATATAGTTGTGAGACCTGCTGAGACCTCAGCTGACTGGGCTGTAGGAAAACGAAGACAGCAAAGACAGCAAGGATAGAGTGATATATTTACAACACAGGTGGCAAACACAAGGCCCGTGGACCAAATCCAGCATGGTACTTTGTTTTATCTTGCCTGGCACCTTGTTTCTACCTGGAGGCAGTGCTGAGCTCTTGCTTAACTGTTAAGGTGTAGTTACATTTACGCAGTCCTAAAATTACATTTGGCCCTTTGAAGGCACTAGGAGGCTGATGTGGTCCCCAGTGAAAATGAGTTTCATACCTGATGCGGACACCGGCCCACAGTGTCTGTGATGTTATGGATGAGACATGAGACATTCACATGGACTACTGAGTCCTGTGGAGGAAAAGGGAGAGCATGGCTACCCTCTCAAGGGGAGGGTGCCTCAGAGTGGCCTGGCCATTCTCTCAAGAGGAGAGAGCCCCGATCCTTGCCTTCACTGGTTTTTTATTGGCTTTTACTTTGCACAAGAATATAGGTAAAATTCATTAATCATTGCTAGGCAGTAAGGATCAAAGAATAGATAACATACAAAGAACTTTGAGGGCCTATTCTGAGTCAGGGTCTGTTAGCTAAAGGGCTACAAAACTGCAGGAAACAAACTCATTTACTGCTCAGACCTTTATCATTTAACTGAGAGCATTCTTAGCAAAGCAGATTTCACAGGAGTTTATGTATTCTTTCTCAGGCCTGATTACCAAGGGAACCTGCCCTTTCTAGCACAGGGCTGCACTGCCCTCTGTCATTGTTTCAGGCTTAAGTCAGGCAGAGGAGGCAAGATAGCCAAGAAATTAGGAGACTTCTCTCAGGCAGAATGAGGACTCAGGCTTTGTCAAAGCCGAGGGGCAAGGGTCCATCACCCCTTTTCTCCATAGCCCCCGAAGTCCCTCCCTGGGGCCTCCAAGCGATCATCCCTGTCTTAGGTTGTTCCCCCCTTGGGGATTCTTACCCGTCATTGGCTAACTGGTCAAGCATTATTGGGAGCCAGTTGTGGAAAAAGGAGCAGAAGCGGTGCTCCTGCCATGGAGATAAGCTTTGTCTCTTTAGTGGCTTATGGTCTGAAGGTTGCTCACTCAGCCTTAACCATGAGGAGGTTACAGCTTCTGAAACCAGGCAGGGTGGCTCCCAACACACACCCCTGATTTAGAGGATGCTAACATGGTCGTTAACATAGGGTGACCAGGAGTAGTGTCCTTTTTAGTACTTCTACTGTACTATGAAATTGATAGAGTCAGTCACAGTTTGAAGTGCCATTATCAATATACAAGGCAGTCCAATATGGAGGTGGCCATGAAACAGAAGGACAGATAGCAGGAGCCAGTGGAAGTCAGGTAAGTGGCACTAACAGTCACTGGCTATTGAAAAAGAGCCACCATCAGGAACCAGAGACAGGATTCAGGTTTCTCTTACTGAACACCCCCACCATAGATGGGGTAGGTATTAAGCAGATCAGATACTAGTCAGAGAGTCTGGGTGGGGCTCTGGATCCAATAAAAAGTTTGAATCCTGAAAAGAAATTCAGGGCGCAGAAACTAGGTGAAAAAACACATGGCATATCTCATGGTGCCTGATTCTCAGCCTGCTGAGGGTGGAATGCAGCAAGACCAAAGCTGAATCACACCAATTAGAAGTTTACACCCACTAAGTACACCGCATCTCAAACTTTAATGTATGTATTAATCATCTGGTGATCTTGTTAAAATGCAGGTTTTTATTCTGGAGAGATGTGGGGATGGGTGCAAGATGTGCATTTCTAACAAACTGCCAAATGATACTGATACTAATGGTCTGAGGACCGCACTTTGAGCAGACAGGTACTGCTTGTCTTGTTCAGGATTCACAAAAGAATAAGCGTGAGGGTTAGGGGTGGGACAGATGAATGCAAATTGAAGAAATCAGTGCTTAGAGTTTAGAAAAGCTGCAGAACAGAAAAAAATGACATATATAGTCAGTGACTACGGCGTTAGTAGCAGCCAAGGGCATACAAAGTCTCAGGAAGACTGTGGGTTCAAGTGCCCTAGTTATAGGCATTCTCTGATCCCTTTGGGCAATGATGGTGTTGAGTGAAAGGGGCAGTACCAGCCTGCTTTTCTGGGACTCCTGGTGCAGCATATTTGTTCTGAGGTGGTAAGTTCTCCACTGTGGCAGAATCTGTGACAAAGGGTAAGTATTAGCAGTTCATTTTCTGACAAGTTTTTCATTCTGTTCCTTTCTCAGTTACGACAGTCCCCCTTTTTGACAGTATAGCCAACTAACATGTTCAGAGGAAAACCATGTTCTTTTATTGCAATAAGCTATCTCAAGCTCAGAAAAGAGAAAAAGTTCTCCTAGCCACAAAAAAAAAAGTAACCTGAATCATTGCTACAAAAGGAAACTGAGTTCAGAATGGTAACAACTACAATAATTTCAAGGACAGTCTCCTCTTTTTTCCTAGAAATCTCAGTTTTTGCCATGTCAGACAACTCTCTACATGTTGCCTAAACATGTCCGAAGGGTCTCAGTGTCAAGCTGCTACCAACCTAGGTAAAACAATAACCTAAGAATGAAAACAAATTTTAAAACTGATGAAATTAAAACTCATGCTCTGAAACTGGGCACAACCCAAGTAGTTTCCGTGCAGCCAAGCTGAGGTCTAAGCCAGAGCTTGAAATTTCCAATTCTAGCTTTAGTCCTTTGAGTATTAGTAGGCGTTATTCTCAAAAACTAGATGTTTGGTCACTCCCAGAAAATTTCCAGTTACAAAGCCTAATATTAGGCTCTAGGAATCTCTGTGCTCCCAGCTACCATGGAGGATATTCATAAGAACAATCTACACACTTTACACGTCAGTTTATAGCACGCTTCATCTCCTACTATCTCCAAAAATGACAACTTGATTATAATGTAATTATCTTTTGTCATGAAGCTAGTGCATAATTTTATTTCCAGATGGGTTTATGCTGCTTATATTTAAACTCATTACTGGAAAAGCAGTCATGGAACAAAATATAAATAAATAACCTAGAGGCAGCCCATTATACATTTCTTTAAAATGGAGTCTTATAAAGTGACGATTGTAGGGAAGGCATCCCCTGTCTGTCTTAGGTCACACATATCCCACCATTTGAAAGATAAATATCTCTGTTTTAAGAGGACAGAAGCAGTTCTGAGTCAGTGGAGACGTTTCTATGGAAATGGAAAAATATGCAAATACTGCCATAAAGACTGAAAGAGCGTGAGAGCATCACTGTAACAGATAATTTGTCCTGGGGGGAGACCACATCACACAGAAAGGAGACAGAGAAACCAACACCAGGGTCCACTGGAAAGCACGCAGCTCAAATGCATGTTATATACATGAACAGATAATATAATCATAGTCATCCCACAAATAAATTCTTTCTGCTGTGAAGGGACGGTTTATTTCTTATTCTGTGTCTACAAAGGTTTTTGGTAGATTTACTCCTTTGATTCCCAGTTTTGCTAAAAGTGATAGTATCTATTTAAACTTTAATCTCTGAAATACTCCATAATTTGATTTATCAGGTGATACATTAAGAGAGTCTTAAGTTAGGTGCCCCCATGCCACCCATGCTATTACATGGCTTTGGATGTATGTTGATACAGCTGACATTTACCACACAACTTTTAAACCATGTGCCAGGCACTGTAATGAAAACAATGCAATCAAGGTTACTGAAAAGATGCCTGAAGTATCCAATGAGAATTTTATGCAAAAACATTTTAACTTTGGATAATGCCTCATGGTGAGAGTGATGTTTGACTGGAGTCTTAAAGGAATCAGCTATGTGGACACAGCTGGGTCTGGAAAGAAGGAGAAGTGCATACTAGGAGAGATGCTGCGGTGTGTATCTGTATGAGAGAAGACTCGAAAAACCCTGGAATTACCTTGTGGAGGGCAGGCTCCTTGTGTAGAGGCTTCCTCCACTAAGTGAGTGTTCTAGGAACCCGCCTGTATCACTGTACTAGCTGGCATTGTTGTGAGAGGCTGCCTTTGGCTTCAATGAATTTTTTTTCTGAAGACTCTTTCAACATGTTTTCTCATTTCACGATGGGTGATTTACGAGCACACCTGCCCACACTGAGCTGAGTGTTGAGCAGGTTCCACGCTCCCTATTCACCCAGTTTCACCCTGAGTGACATTTTTTGTTTCCATGGATGAAAAAAGTCCTCAAAGGGAAACATTTTGCTGATGCAGAAGAGGTGAAACAAACAAACAAACAAAAACAACAAACTGCAGAAGCACTAAAAGGCATCAAAATAGATGAGTTCAAAAACTGTTTGAACATCTTGATGTGTGCATTGCATCAAATGGAGAGTACTTTGAAGGTGACTGAAGTTTAAGCATGTAAGAATAAATATACAACTTTTTATAAATAAATTCCAAGTTTCCTTTTGGGTCTCCCCTCATAAACACTTGTCCCTTGAGGTACAGACATATGCTACCGAAAGAGACTCACTTTAGCTGTGAGGACACACATAGGCTATAAGTGAAAGGGAGGAAAAGCCCATGCAAGTAGAAACCAAAATAGAAAGAGTAGCTACATTTAAAAGGTCAAAATAGATTTTCAGTCAAAATTTGTCACAAGAGACAAAAAAAGGTTACTATATAATGATCAAGTAGTCAACCAACTGAGAGAACATAGCAGTTGTAAATATTAATGAACTCAACATTAGAACACCTAAATGTGAAAGCAAAGAATAACAGAACTGAAGAGAAAATTAGACATCAATGTGATGATAGTAGGGGACTTCAATATCCCACTGTCAACAGTGAATAGATTATAGACAGAAAATCAATAAGGAACAGTGAACTTGAACAATATTATAAACCAAATTGACCTAGACATATGCAGAATATTTCTTTCCAACAGCAGCAGAGTACACATTCTTTTCAAACACACATGGAACACTCTCCAGGACAAATCATATGTTAGGCCACAAAAGAAGACTATAAAAATTTTAAAAGATTGAAATCACGTCAAGTATCGTTTTCCATCACAATGGTATGACAGTAGAAATCCCTAACATGAGAAAATTGGAAAATTCACAAATATGTGGAAATTTAACATACTCCTGAACAACCTGTAAGTCAAAGAACAAATCAAAACAGAAATCTAAAAGTATCTTGAGAAAACCAACATGGCAACACAACATACCAAAATGCATGGGATGTAGGAAAAGTAGTTATAAGACAGAAGTTTGTGGTGATAAATACCTATGTTAAGGAAAAATAAAGACTCAAATTAAAAAACTAACTTTATACCTCAAAGAACTAGAAAAAAGAACAAAGGAGAAATTAGCAGAAGGAAAAAATGGTGAAGATTTGAACATAATAAAATAGAGACAAAAAAATAGAAAAAAGAACAATGAAATTGAGTTAAGTTCTTGAAAAAATAAACTTGACAAACTCTCAGACCAAGTTAGAAAAAAGAGAGAAGAGTCAAATGAAGAAAACTGTAACTGAAAGAAGGGCCATTATAATGGATATCATAGAAACACTAAGGGTCATAAGAGACTACTTTGAACAATTATAAGAAATTGAATAACTTACAAGAAATGAATAAATTCTTACAAACACACAACTTATCAAGACTAAATCATGAATAAATATAAAAATCTGAACACACTAATTATGACTAAGGAGGTTGAAGCAGTAATCCAAACTTCCCATCTAAGAAAAGCCCAGCACTTTTGAATTCTACCAAATATTTCAAGAATTAATACCATCCTTCTTAATCTCTTCCAAAAAACTCAAGAAGAGGTAATCCTGATAAACTCATTTTACAAGGCCACCATTACCCTGATACCAAAGTCAGACAAGAACACTAAAGAAAAAAAAATATCACAGGCCAATACCCCTAATAAACATTGATGCAAATATCTCCAACAAAATACTAGCACACTAAATTCAGCAGCATATTAAAAAATAATCAAGTGGGATTTACCACTGGGAAACAAGGATAGTAAAACATACACAGGTTAACCAGATTAACACAATGGATAAAAAATCACATAATAATACCAATAGATACAGAAAAAGCATTTGACAGATTTCAATATGTGTTCATGATAAAAACTCTCAGTAAATTAGATATGGAAAAAACGAACCTCAAAGTAATAAAGATCATATATGGCAAGCTCACAGCTAACATATTCAGTGGTAAAAAGCTGAAAGCTTTTTCTCTAATATCAGGAACAGGATAGGGGATTCTACTCTTGCTACTTTCACTAAACATTGTACTGGGAGTCCTAGCCAAAGCAGTTAGGTAGTAAAACAAAGTAAAAGCAAAGTAAAAGACATCCAAATTAGAAAGTAAGAAGTAAAATTGTCTCTGTTGACAGATGACATGATCTTATATATAGAAAACCTTAAAGACTTCATATTAAAAAAAAAAAAACTGTTAGAATTTAAAATCCAGTAGTCTCAGGACACAAAATCAACATAAAAATCAATTGTGTTTATATATACTAATGACAAATGATTGGAAAGAGAAATTAAGAAAGCAATCTCATTTACAATAGCATCGAAAGTAATAAACTATTTAGGAGTAAGTTAAACCAAAGAGGTGAAAGGCCTGTAGAGTGAAAACTATAACACACTGACAAAAGGAATTAAAGAGAACACAAATAAGAAAACTAATCTGTGATTTGGATTGAATGAATTAGTATTATAAAAAAATTCATGCTACTATCAGTGATCTTTAGCTGAAATTCAATCCCCACCAAAATTTCAAAATTGCTTTTCACAGAAATATAAAAAATATTTAAAAAGCAATATGAAATTGAGATAAGTTTTTGAAAAAATAAACTTGACAAACTCTCAGACTAAGAAAAAAGAGAGAAGAGTCAAATGAAGAAAACTATAGATGAAAGAAGGGCCATTACAACTGATACCATAGAAATATTAAGAATCATAAGGAACTACTATGAACAATTGTAAGAAACTGAATAACTTACAAGAAATGGATAAATTTCAAATTGTGTGTCACTTAGAAATACAAAAGACCCTGAATAGACAAAGTACTTGACAAAGGAGAACCAAGCTAGAGGCATCTCATTTCTTGATATCAAATTTGTTTCAAATCTATAGTACTGGCATAAACAGACACACAGATCAGTGGGAGAGGAGAGAGAGTCCAGAAATAAACCCACACATATATGGTCAATTAATCTTCAACCAAGGTGCTAAGAATACATAATAGGGAAAAGATCGTTTTTTTAATAATTGATCTTTTGAGAAATGAATATCCTTAATTTGAATTGGACTCAAGTCTTATATCACACATAAATATCAACTCAAAATGTATTAGATTTGAAGCCATAAAATTCCTGAATGGAGACAAAGAGGAAAATCTGGTCATTGGTCTTGACAATAATTTCTTGGATACAGCACCAAAAATCACAGGTAACAAAAGGAAAAATAAACAAGTGGGATTACCTCAAACTAAAAAGCTTCTGCACAACAATGAAATAACAGAGAAAATAAAAAGAATCCTATGAAATGAGAGAAAATATTTGCAAACCATATATATGGTAAAGGGTTAATATTCAAAATAGATAAGAACCTTACAACTCAATAGGATAAAAAGAAGAAAAAAATCTGATTAAAAAGTAGGAAAACACCCTGAAAATTTTTCCAAAGAATTAATACAAATGCCCTTTTATATATGAAAAGGTTTCTCAACATCACTTATCATCAGGGAAATGCAAACCAAAACCACAATGAGACCTCACCTTGCATTTGTCAGCATAAATATATATATTATATATCACATCATATATAATATATAATATATCACATATGACATATCATATATGATATCACATGGCATGCCATACACATCACACAATACATCATATGCAATATTATCACATTACATGTGATACATCATGGGATGTCACATTATACAATATCATGTGACATATATGTCACATGATATGGTACACACATATATTATCACATGATATATGATATATTACTATATATATCATATACATATAAAAATCTGAATTGGCAAGGATGTGGAGAAGAGAGAACTCTTTTACACTGTTGAAGGAAATAAAAATAGGTACGCCATTATAAAAAATAGTATAGTTGTTCCACAAACAGATAAAAATAGTACTTCCATATGGCCCAGGAATCCCACCTCTAGGTATATATCCAAAGAAACTGAAATCAGGATCTTGAAGAGATACCTGTACCATAATGTTCATTGCTACATTATTCACAGTAGCCAATATGGGAATAACGCAAGTGTCTATCACTGGATGATTGGATAAAGGACCTGTGGTATACATAAACAACAAAACATCATTTAGCCATAAAATAGAGGGGAATCCTATAATCTGGAACAACATGGATGGACCTGAAGGACATTATGCTAAGTGAAATAAGCCAGATACAAGAAGACAAATATGGTATGATCTCACTTAAATGTGGGAACTGAAATAGTCAAACTCATAAAAGCAGAGAGTAGAATGGTGATTACCAGGCAGTAGAGGGAGAAGGCAAATGAGCAGGTAATGGATACAGGGTATAGAGTTTCAGTTTATACAAGATAAGTTTTGTAGATCTATTACCAGCATACTGCCTATAGTTAAATACTATATTGTATAGTGAAATTTTTTTAAAAGGTGAGATATTATATTGTGCTCTTGCCACAAAATTAAATAAAGGGGTAGAAGAAAACCTTGGGAGGTGATGGGTATGTCTATGGCCTGGATGATGATAGTTTCATGGGTGTAAATTTATCCCCAAACTCATAGAGTTAAAATGCATTAAATATGTACTATTTTTACAACTCAATTGTATCTCAATAAAGTGATTTTTTAAAATAAAATAATAAAATTTTGAATATAAGAATGTGTGTTCAACTACAGGGTGTAATTTTATTTATAGAGTCTAAATTGTATGAAGAATTGAGACTGGAAGGTATTCAGTACAATGTCTGAACTGTCATTTCACTTATGTTCTTCAATCAATCATATTACATTCACAACTGTTTCATTTCTAGCTACCACTACACCAGGGGTATTCTTTTTATCAACTCAATCCTGGAGTGTTATTTAGGACAGGCTATTAAAAATGTTCTCTGCTACTTGAAAAAACTGCCTAGACAAATCTAATGCTAGTTGACAAATTGCATGTGTCAGTTTAACTTCAACTCATGTTTCTGTTAGTACCAATGTGAGGGCCCTGGCCTCCAAGCCAAGGGTGAAAGAAAATATTATGTTCAGAGGAGTATTTGGTGAAAACTCATGAAGGCCAGGATTATTGTGCTTAGATCCAGTTGGCTGGGGTCCTCTGGGACTAGTTACTTTGATGTGAATCACTCTGAAAGGAAGCAATCTCATATGACACTACATTAAAAAATTAATATAAGATAAAGAGGCCATATCTTCTGAAATTAAGCAAATCCAGAAATAAAGCTAATATGTTATATAAATTAAAAACCCATTAAACCTTTCCATATCCATGGTAGGCTCCAAGTTCTAGTAAAAGCATCCTTACCTAGATGCTATAGACAACAGTCTGTCACACTTAATACCATTTTATCAGTCCCAGGGTGTTCCAGGACACATAAATACCAGCTTCCTCCTTTCATGTTGTTGATGTGGATAGTGGTCTAACACAAGCTTTTACAATGCCTTAAGGTGCATTGCACCCATTGTTCCCCAAGAACCAGGCAGATTTGTAGGGTAGAATGTTTTAAGAGATCCCTGAAATATCCCACATTTTGGCTTCCTAGTTTTTTGCCAAACGATAGTTTTTCCTACACATGGGATATTAATATCTTAGAGCTGCCACAATAAAGGGCCAAAAATTGAGCAGCTTACAAACAAATGTATTTTTTCATGGTCTGGAAATCAAGATATTTTGCTTGCTTCTGCCTATCTTCTGGTGATGACCTTCAATTCCTAATATTCATCAACTTATAGTTCCACCATTTCAGTCTCTGCTTCGGTCATCAGTGTCATTCTCCCTGAGTGTTACTGTCTTCACATGGCTCTTTCTTCTTCTTATAAGGATACCAATCATATGGATGAGAGTATACTCTAGTGACTTCGTCTTAATTTTGGCAAAGACTCTGTTTCCAAATAAGGTCACATGCACAAGTACCTAGGAGTAGGCCTTTAATATGTTTTTGAGGCAGATACAATTCAATCCATAACACTTGAGAAATAGATAAACTTGGAGACTTTGGGCTATTCTATTCTCAAGATAGTTACAATCTGAGAAAACAACAATATGAAATGCAGTGTAGGTTTTATTTTTTATGCTGTGAAAATTTTTGCATGACAGATAAGTAATATTTCTGCTAAGTATTAGAGTGAGTCCACTTTCCAATATCTCAAGTGAGATATAAAAAGTTATAATACAATATTTGACTGTCAGTTATTTTGAATGTATAAAGAAGTCACACACCCCATGATGGATATAAACAAGCGGGCTCCCAAGGTCTGAATAATGGAAGACCTTTTTCCTCTTAAAGCAGAGAAGGTCTTTGCTGTTCAAATTACTGAAGGAAAAGACACCTCAAAAGCAAAGGGCTAATAAATTAGTGTGGATAGTCTCTGATTATATATATATCTTTTTACTTAGTGGTGCCTTGTGTAGAAAGTAAAAAAGTTTATTAAGTATCTTACTATTGGCCGACTCTTGGACTGATGACTTCTTTACTCACTCCCTTAACTATATGAAAAAATTAATTATTTTAGGGCCTTGGAAGAAGAAATTCTTTTTTGATCTTTAGCCAAGAATTTCCCTAAGCTGTATAAAAAGACACAAGTACATTAAGTGAGAGTGTTACCATAAAACCGTCAGTTGGAGCACCAGGGGAGTCTCGGCCCATTGGCCAAGATGTCAGTGGGGGGTGGGGGGTTCTTACACTGAGCACACTAAAAGCTAGAGATATGAATGAATAAGGCCCAAGTGTGCACGGAAAGCTAGAAAGATGAATGGATAGGGCCTGAGCGCACCAAAAACTAGAGAGATAATTGGGTTAGGAAAAAAGCCCTCCCTTCCCCATCACTACAAGAACTACAGGCTTGAGGAAAAGGATGGAAATGGTCTTTGAGACAGGAGTCCACCATTCTCCCATTTTGTGCTGAACCTGAACAAACCACTTTCCTTTTGTATCAGCGCCTGCCTCACAAGTTTGGCTTTTTGTGGTGATAGGCAGCTGAACCTCCATGTTTTTGTTTGGCAACAATTTGGGAGAACCTGGGTGGGATCATGTGTGTGCACCTTGGTAAGCCCCAGAGGGCTTGGGCTCTGGTCCCAGCTGTTTGTGGCAGGCTAACCCTGAGAGTGGGCTATGGGGATTTCCCAGTCTTGGGGAATTTTTCTGAACTCCTGCTCAAGGTGTCAGCCACCTGAAACACCTGGCTGGTGAAAGAAAACTGGTCTGGGAAGGAGATGGACTCTAAGACTGGATGAGTCAAACCAGCATGCACACTGGGTTTCCTCTATCCATACCATTTGGGCTTTGCAACAGCAGGGTCCAGTCAGGACCATTTGGGCCTTCACCCCACTGTGGTCTTGTTAGAACCACTTGCGGTATGAGTTGGCAGGAAATATGACGTTAAGACTTGCTTATGGGCACTCACTTGAAATATTGGAGTTGTGGTTTCAAGTTTTGTTTATATGTTCCTACTTTGTCTGGGGTCTTGTTATGATTATGGTTTTAGGTATGTACTTTTGTGCCATCATGGATTGTTATGTTTTGACTCCTGAAGAGAGCCCACTGGGCCAAATTTTGGCGAATTGGCCCATATACAGCTACTATCCAATATCTAAGAAGGAATTAGTTTTCTGTTGTAACACTGCTTGGTCTAAAGAATACTTTAGACTACAGAGAAAAATGGTCCCTAAATGGTTCCCTAAATTACTACACCATTGTG
This sequence comes from Tonatia bakeri, assembly GCA_004024845.1. NCBI lineage: Eukaryota > Metazoa > Chordata > Mammalia > Chiroptera > Phyllostomidae > Tonatia > Tonatia bakeri. The sequence continues at coordinate 196,289 of PVIA01001908.1, forward strand.
CAATTGGAATTATTTTGCCCATGGTCAAGGAAATGGGACAAAATCCCTTATGTTCAGGTGTTTATATCTTTACACAGGAAGGATTTGTCAAGGAAATGGAACTGCTTAATGATGCAGAGAAGGGATGTAACTTTAAAATCCCTCCCTGATAGTAAGAAGCAGGAAGGAAAGGAAACTGAGGAAATGCGTCCCCTTTAATGCCTTGAGCCCATGAGATGGAGGGTTAGCAGCAGGAAGACTTCACCAGTCACCACCCCAGCTGATACCCCTGAAATACAGTCCAGAGGGTCAACAGCCCCACCCCTGTCTGAAGAAGGAATGGTCTCCCCCTCAAGGACCCATCAGGGCATCCAATTTAGCCAGGCAGCATTCCTACCGAGATGACAATTCCCTATGAGGTAATACCCTATAATCGGAATATACCAGGAAAGCTAGCTGGCTGCCTACTATTGGGCCCATACTCTGTATTTCACTTCAGATTTACTGAAATGGAAGAATTCCAACCCCTCATATATGGAGGATCCTCAGAAGATGGCAGTTGTTATCACCTCCATTTTTGCCACTCACCAACCAAGCTGGGCAGATGAATGTTTTCTTTAACATCTGGCTAACAGCAGAGGAAAGGAGGCTAGTTATAAATAGGCTAGTGGTGAGGCTCATCACCTCCATCAGGAGAATCCCAAAAGGACACCCAACCCAGCTGGGGCAATTCCCTTAGGAGAATTCAACTACAACCCTAATAGTGAGAACTTAGCCCTCCTTGAACATTACATAATGTGCACATTGGAAGGCTTAAGAAAGGGGTGCCTAAACATAAGAGCCTGAATATGATACAGGCTGTTCAACAAAAACCAAATGAAGATCCTTCTGGATTTTTAGAAAGAATCTATCAGGCCTATTGAAAGCACACTGATGCTGACCCACAGGTACCAGGAAATGTCCAGATGGAAACCATGATTTTATTGGGAAAGGTGCCCCAGATATCAGAAGGCAGCTCCAACATTTAGATAGGGCACTGGGAATGATTCCCTCTCAGCTGGTGATATAGCCTTTGAAATTTACCATGTCTGGGAAACAATGAAGTTAAAACAGGCCACAGTTTTCTTAGAACCAGCAGGGAACCAGAAGAAGAGGCGAGACCTGAAGGAAAGGGGAAGACTCACCAGGTGCCAATCAATGTGCCTATTGTAAGGAGAAAGCCCATTGGAGAAAGGACTATCTAGAATTCAAAAATAAAAAAAAAAAAAAGATAAAAACCCTCACCAAGAAATTCTAGAAAGGAAAGATGAGTGTGATGATGAATGAGGAGGTCCAGGAGCTCCTCTGGACATCTCCCAACTTATTTCCCCACAGGAGCCTTTGGTACAATTGACAGTGGGGAATGAGCTAATGGGTTTGCTTATAGATATGGGAGCTACATGTTCAGTGCTAAATACAAAACTAGCCAAGAAGAGTTTAACTGCAGTAACAGTTATTGGACTGACTGGACAATTACAAAAACAGGTATTCCTTCAACTTCTAGAATGACAACTTGTGGATCAAAAACTTTGCATAGTTTTCTCTACATGTCAGACTGACCATTCCATTGCTAGGCCAAGATTTACTTTTTATATTGTGGGCATAAATACCTTTATCCTGAGAAGCAGCAATTACATGTAGAAGTCCCAGTTGGAACACAGTCTCCATCTCCAGGTGCTCCTGATTTGCCTGGAAAGACCTGGAGGTAAACTCTTCCCACCAGAGATCTATGAGCAGGTCAATCAAACCATCTGGGCTGATGAATCCCAAGGTATAGTGGTTAACATTCAACCTGTAAAAATTTACCTAAAAGAAGGGGTGCAGATCCCACGGAAGAAACAATACCTCCTTACAAAGGAAGCTTTAGGGGGAATTCAACCAGTGTTACAGAAGCTCTTAAAATCAGGATTAATTCAGCCATGCCAGTCTCCCTATAACACTCCCATTTGACAGTCAAAAAAAGCCTCACTCTGATGAATATTGATTTGTACAGGATCTTGGGACCATAAATTACATTGTCCAGGATATTTATCTTATGATGCCCCACCCTTATACAGTGTTGACCACAGTGCATGGGAATAGCAAATGGTTTCAGTCCTAGATTTGAAAGATGCCTTTTTCTGCAACCCAATAGATGAACAGGCTCAACTACTATTTGCCTTTGAAGGAGGACCCAGAAATTAAAGTCATGCTCCAATACTGTTGGACTGTGTTGCCATAAGGATTTAAGAATCCCCTGGCTTTATGTGGGGAAATATTAGCAAAAGACTTAAGGGATATTCAACTGAAATCGGGAGTTCTTCTACAATATGTAGATGACTTACTGATAACTAGCATTACCTGTTTGCTCAACACCATCACAGTCCTGAACCATTTGACAAAAAAGGGATATAAAATACCCTCTTTATATAAGAGGATATAAACATACATAAAATATATATATAAAGTGTTGCCTCACAAGGCCCAAATTTACAAACATGAGGTAGCATAAGTGGGATTCCCACTAAGACAGGGTACTCTCTGCAGGAGCATGATGGCTGATTGAAAATAAGCCATTGTTACAATAAAATCCCTGAGAACCAGAGGCAGCTTTGTGGATTCTTAGGAATTACAGGATTCTGCCAAGTTTGGATTCCTAACTTTGAATTTATAGCAAAACTGTTGTATATTCTTTGGAAGGACTAGATTCTGAATGGACAAGAGACTGACAGGTGGCATCTGACACCTTGAAGGAAAAACTAGTTTTGAGTCCTGCACTAGAATTGCCCAATTTACAGAAACCTTTCAAATTATACATTCGTAAAGGGCAAGGAATTTGACTAGGGGTACTAACCCAGACTCTGGGAAACACACCTCAATCCATATCCTATCTCTCAAAGAAATTGGATCATATGATCAAGGGATGGCCACCATGCCTCCAGGCAATAGCAGCTACCTGTGATACTTACAGGAAGCAGAGAAGTTCACTCTGGGGCAGCCTACAATAATATTTATATCACACCAGGTCCTCACTCTATCAGATCAGAAAGGAGGATATTGGCTAATGGCAGGGAACATGGGAAAATATCAGGTTACTTTATTAGACAACCCAAATGTTACCTTACAGACTACCACTACCTTAAATCCAGCCACTCTACTCCCAGACTCAGAGGGAGGCTCAGACCTCCAGCATGATTGCTTGGAAATCATTGACCAAGTTTATTCCAGTAGACCAGAGCTATTGGAAAAGTTACTAACAGAATCTGACTAAGAATTATATACAAATGGAAGCAGCTTCATGGAGAATGGTCAGCAATGAGCCGGGTACACAGTAGTCTCCATAGGCAAGGTTACAGAAACCCAAGCCCTTACCATAGGAACCTCAGCACAAAAGCCTGAACTGATAGCCTTCAACAGAGCTTTAGAATTGTCCCAGAGGAAGAATGTTAACATGTACACTACCCTAAATATGCCTTCATGGTAGTTCATGCTGAAAGAGCAATATGGAAAAAAGAGGGCTTTTAACCTTAGGGAGTAAGGACATCAAACATAGAAAAGACATTTTATGATTGCTAGAGGCAGTGAATCTACCAAACCAGACTGACATAAAGCACTGCCCAGGACACCAGAAGGACAATTCCCAAACAAGCCAGGAAAGCCAAACTGCCAATAAAGCAGCAATACAAGCTGTCTGAAAACTGCCACATCTTGGGGGATTTAATTCCCCACTGGACTTGTCAGAATTTAAACCTCACTACACAGAAAAAGATAAGGAATCACTCTGTGAATGGAGAATTTTTAACACTGACCCTAAATTCTATATGGAAGATAAACACTGGTATGATCTTACTCCCTGAGGCTCTGGTGTATCCCATCCTCAAACACCATTATGGAAGGGATGGTTTAATGGACATCCTTATTCCACATGTGAAGGGATCTCATTTGCAGAGGACCATCCAGAGAGGGGTATCTGACCTTTTGGCATCTCTGGACCACACATTAAATAAAATGCAACACATAATCATACACAAAAAATCTGATAAGGTTTTAAGTAAATTTATGATTTTGTGTTGGATGATATTCATAGCCATCTTGGGCCTTGTGCAGCCAGTGGGCTGCAGTTTGGAAACCTCTGATCCAGAAGATTATTCAAGCCTGCCAGATATATGCCAAAAACAATCCTTAAACAAAACATGCCCCAACAGAAAAAGAGAGTATAATACAAAGGGATATGCCCATTTAAAGACTGGCAAATTGACTTTACACAGATGTCTAAAACCAGAGGAAACTTTAAATTTGTATTAGTTTTTGTGGACATTTTTTTCCTGGATGGATGGAGGCATATCCCACTAGAACTGAGAAGGCAACTGAGGTATCAAAACCTCTACTTAAAGAAATTATCCCTAGGTTTGGACTTTCTCACAGCATTCAAGGTGGCAAAGGACCATCATTTATTTCAGAAATCTTCCAGAAGACAGGACAGCCACTACAGATTCAATGAAAACTACATGCATCTTCAAAACCTCAATCTACAGGAAAGGCAGATAAAATGAACCACACAGTAAAGAAGATCCTGGGGAAAATATTCCAGGAAACACAATTGAAGTGGAACTAGGCACTCCCTGTTGCCTTACTCTAAATTAGGGTAGTGCCCAGAAGTGGGCTTAAATTAAGTATTTTTGAAAGACTTTATGCAAAACCCATCTAAGTTTCTGGTTTAGGAACACTCCCTTTGGATTTAAAGTTTAAATTAAAAACTAAACAATATGTACAACATCTAGGTCAAACATCAACAATTTTGAACAAGTTTGCTCATTGTAGGTCCCCATTTGATGAGCCCATTTGATGAGCCCTTACACCCTTTGTAGCTGTGAGACCGAGTCTTACTGATGTCCTAGAAGACTTGAGGCCCCAAAGAGCAGACAAGCAATGGACCAGTCCCTATAATGCCCTGCTGACAACACACTTTTCCCTAAAGCTCATAGGAATCAAGCCTTGGATCCATCACACACAGATAAAGTGGATATCACCTGAGGAAGACTCAGGTCTTGCTGCTGCTGTTGAAACTGCAAAAAAAAAAAAAAAAAAAAAATCTGGACTTGTGATCCTTAAGGAGATTTAAAATTGCTCTTTCAGAAAGGGGTAGCAGCTCCCAAGGCTAAGTGACCATGTTATATTTTATTTTTTATTATATATTATATTATATTATTTACTATACATTTCTTTTCTCCTTCTTCTCCAGTGGCTTCCTCAGAAAATTTAGTCTCTGTGGGGAGTGGCCACCTAAAGTTCTAACCCCTCATTAAACAGTTGATTGTTTGTACAGTAGGTCTCACTTTGGAAGCCCGTCTGAAACACCATCTCTTGAAACATGAAAAAGTCTACTAGTTTCACTTGTTCAGTAGTGCCTTCCTTGAGACACCACTAATGTGTCTTCCAAAGACAAAAATCCTTCTCCCTCCTTAAAAAATTTCCTTCTCTTCTGACCATCCCCTTTCCTTTGTTAGTAGGAATCTCTGGACCTGGAAACAGGTAAGACTATACTCTTTGTTAGCAGAAAGTAACTACAGAAGAATGAGACTTTTGTCCATGTACCCTTGTAAGATGACAAGAGTCTGGAGTTTTGATGGGGAGAATTGTTATCATAAAACTGTCAGTTGGAGTGCCAAGGGGGTCTCTGCCTACTGGCTAAGATGATGATAGAAAGAGGTTCTTACACTGAACATGCCTCAAAAGCTCAAGATATGAACAGACAGGGCTCATGCTGATGCAGAAGAAAGCTAGAAAGATGAATAGATAAGGCCCTGAGTGTGACAAAAGCTAGAAAGATGATTGTATTATGAAAAAATCTCTCCCCTCCCTACCCCTTTATGGACTGTGGGCTTGGGTAGGAGGATGGAGATGGTCTTGGAGATGGTCTTGGAGATGGGAGTCCACTGTTCTTCAAGGTTGAATGGCACCTGAATAAACTTCTTTCCTTTTGCATCAGCACTGGCCTCACAAGTTTGGCTTTTCATGGTGACAGGTAGCTGAACCTTCATTATTTTGTTTGGCACCAAGAGAACATATTCAAGAAACTACAACCTATTTCTCACTGACTATAGTTTAGGGAACATGTAGAGAAGCAGTGGGAACAACATTTCCTAAGCTTTGCAAAATAGGAGTGTAGGAAACCAGCCAAATGCAAATGCTCACAGGACTGTTGAAAATTTTGAATCTCACTTTACTGGTTAAAGAATATAACACTGAACAAAAGCACAAGTGGAAAATGTAAAAAAATACCATCAAGTGAAGAATTTCCCTCTTTTCATCTAACCTATCTATAGTTTTAAAGGAACCATATGTCAACTCCTTTATTTCAGAGTATTGATTCCTCACACATTTGGTAACAACTTTACATTTCTTCTTATGAATAAATCTTCATTAGATGCTGTAATAGTAAATGATATCTAGACAAACCAAAACTAAGAAAAAGCTTTTAAATTCACCCACACTGTCCTTTAAAAGACATGCCTGTTTCAGAGACAATGCCATGTCCTCTCTTGCTGTGTTTCATGTTATTATGAAGTATCAATGTTAATAGAAGGACTACTAGGCTGCAAGATCTTAGGAGTTTTTACTGGCAACATAGTATCTGCATTTCTGGGAGAGTCAATTAAAAAAAAAAGAAGATCCAACTGAATCTAAACTGAGAGAAAGGGGCTTAAACAAAATTTAATGAGCCCTAAATTTACAGTAAGTTTTTAAGTCATCTCTTAGAAATCCCATCTCATTTTTCAGCTCATAGGTATAATTACCTCAATCCTTATGGCTAGAGTGCTGAGGGGGTAGAAAGGATCTAATAAAGAGAGGAAGAGGGAAGTTTCAACCTCTCCCTTCATCCTGATGGATCTAATCTTATGCCTAATATTCACCTATTCTACAGTTATCCTTGGCATCTTAGACTGGCTAGAAGAAAACACCTGTATATTGACATTCATTAAAAGGAGACAAAAATAGAGACCAAGATCTGGATCCAACCATGCTGATATGACTCCACTAGCTAGGTATGAGGATGAAAGAGAACCATTGAGCTGGCACATGATCATTCAAAGTCATCACGCCTTGAAGAGTTTAGACAGGGATTTATGGAGGAGTAGTCTAAACTTTTCTGTTTAAGTTCATTTCTAAATCTACTTATTAAGATTATATAGCAAGAGTAGTTTCTTACAAATGTTCCTAGACCCCTTGAGCCTTGTTTTTGAATCTCACCAGAATGTAGAAAGAGGTCAATAGTTTCTCTCTGTTTCCATCACATGACCTCTCCTGTGTCAAGTCTTACTCTGCCTGCCTCTTCTGAGGACAGGTGTGATGGCATTTGGGGTCCACCTCAATAAACCAACATAATTACCCAATTTCAAGATCCTTAATTTAATCACAGCTGCAAAGTTTCTTTTGCCACATAAGGTAACATTCATAATTCCATGGATAAGGACCTGGATAAATTGGGGAGTCGTTGTTCATCCTACCACTCACTACTATTATTGGAATTGATAAAGTGGCATAGATAAATGGTATCTCTAAAAAACTCACAGTACTTACAGTCTATTGCAACAGAAAAGAAAATCCTTAGGTTTTAAGCATTTACCAAAGTTCTACACTTGATGAAAAAAACAGCTGCAGGATCCTAGGTTTCTCCCACTTAACTCCAAAAGAGTCTTTTATGCTATCTTAGTTACTGGTTTCGAGTCAAATATATTTTCTAGGAATGTCTGGGAAAGTCAGAAGATGGTTGCTCACCTGCAGAACTTAGCTGTTATTACTGGTTCTCTGTCTGACATGGTCAGACAAGAATGTATCCTCTCTTGCAACTTGCAAATTCAGAGCAAAATCTATTTGTACCTAAAGCTGTCACTGAGGGAAAAATGGGAAACATTAGATCTCTTTCAGACATAGGTGTGTCTTCTTAACTTGTCAACATGCTTTATAGAAAAAAATAAAAATGAGAGCCTTGCTGTCAGAGTAGGGACTGTTGCCAGGTCTCTGTGTATGGCATTTGTTTGCAAATAGAGTGATTTGTTCTCCAGCCAACATGCCTTCCAGGATAGAGGTATAGTTGAAATGAAAAAGAATTTTTAATTTTAACAAAAATCAATAAAACCAGTTGTAATTTCAAAAAATATGCAAAGTGAAATTCTTCTAAGCGTAAGTCATTTAAGTGGATTTTACATAAAGATTATTATATTACAGTTTTTTCTTATATCTCAATGTCAAAAAATAAAATAAAACATGGAGAGAAACTGTCTAGTATTGAATGTCAAAGTAAGGCTAGACAGCTTACTTCCCATGGTGTGTAGATTATCATTTGTCCAAATTATAAATCAGGGATATTAGCATAAAAAATAATAGGAATAAGTAAAGAAATCACTGGTGAGTGTATATGTGTGAGTGAATGGGGGGAGTTGGAGGAGAAAGAATTATGGGTTGTTAAGTAGCAAGTATTTTTTTAAAACTGTTTTATTCCCAACTGATTTAATGAATACTATAATTGTGATTAAAGTAGAAAGCATAAAAGGAAATCAGAATTAGCTTCTAAAGTATTTTGTTTCCAATTGGGCAATGCTGGTATAGCAGACTATTAGTACACTGAACAGTGCTTGTTTATGAGAAATTCAAATATTCTTCACCAGCAAGTGTGGCTGTCTTCATTATGTGGGAAGCAAAACACTGGCTGAATAATTTAGTGCAGTTTATGTGCAGTTGAATTAGGGCTAGGTCCCCATCTTAATTTTTTTAAATAAAGTTAGATCAGTCCAGAGCAGCATCTGGAGCTTGTCCAGGTCTCTTTTCACAGGGAGGTGGACGGGCACGTTTGGTACAGGGTCGCAGGAGCAGTAGAGAGAATTCACGCGAAACTTAGTGCAACAAGATGAGGATAACAAAAGAGATGGTTTCACCTCACACTGTTACACTGTTCTGTTTTATTTCTGAAGATTACCCTGCTCTATTTATTCTGATTTCAGAGAGGAATAAACCTTGGAGGAAGAAGCTTTACAGGCTTATCAAAAAGTATCATGAGATGCAATTAACAAAGAACAGTATCATGTTCTTCCTGTGTAGCGTATCCACATGATATCCTGATGCTTGGGGTGGTGGCCCTCGAAGAGGGACTGTGTTTCAACTGGCAGGCAAAGTCTCCTTAATAACTGGTGTTCCCTGAGCAATGAACACCCCGTTTTACCTTTCTAGGTGGGGCATTTATAGCCATGATCATCTGGAAGTCGTAATGTTCAAGTGTTCCTTAAAAGGTCACCAAACAGCAGAAATAAATACTGAGCCTCTCACTTGCCCAGCAGCCTTCAGGTTCCACAGATGTACCCCTGAACAGTGACCAAGTTCTCATCTCTAAGTGTGTTATTAAATTATTAAACTTGACTATAATTACTACAGCTAATAAACTGCTGGTGCTGAGCACAATAGCAGCAGCAATTGTGTGGCAGAATGATTAAACAGCAGGCTGCAATAATTATTCCAATCCATCTTCAGAGATGGAGGCAAAGCTCTAACAATCAAATCAATCAATTAGTGAAGAAGAGCAGTGAGGAGAAAAAAAATCAATGAAAAACAAGTTTTCACAACAAAGCAATAAATCAATCTCAAATAATTGTGCTGCATCATTGTACCCAAAAAGTGGGATGATACCAGTTTTTCCAATTAAATACCAAAGCAGTGCTGCTTGATTACTCCTGCTCCAGCTGGAGGGTGATCTGATTTTTTTTTTTCAGAATTTGTGGCATCTAAATAAATACCTAGGACTCAAATTTATATTTTTAAGAGTAATGTCATAGCAGGATATCTCTGTTGCCAGTAAGTCTTAGGTCCTGTCACTTTCCTGTGCCAAACACACAAAGAACCATAGATAATGGTTTTTATGGCCACCCTAGAGAAAACCCAGAGCAGTCCCTGAGTGGTTCTCTGTTTAGTATTTTACAGTTCCCAAAGTACTGTTTCCAACATCAGACATTTTCTTTCTCAACAAGTGCCAAGTGAGGGGGCAGAGAATAGGTATTTTTGGTCTATTTTACAGTGAGACATACTGAAGTTTGGAGAAGAGACTTTCCCAGGTGCATGTGGGGGTGAAACAAAGAGATCTGGCTATGTCTTTCTACCTCAGTCACGCTACGCTGCCTGGGAAACTGTACTACTGAAGTTCAGGACGAAGGATTTAAGGAAACCCCTGAAGTCCTCTTCCCCCTGCAGGTAGCTGCAAGAGACAGAGGTCATGAGGGGCTCAGGGAGCACCTAGTGGAGGCCTGTGATGTTCAGATGCCCTTTAATGATCTTCTTGGAATCTTTGGGGGCTGCTCTACTTGGGTCTGGGGCCTCCAGTCTCTAGTCAGCTGCAGGCTTCTTCTCAGATTGCCCTGGAAGTGATCTGACAGCATCTTCGAGTCGTTGCTGTGGTACTGCTCACTAGCAACATTCACACACACCACTGAGAGGCCTTAGAAGTGCCAGGCACCATGTTAAGTGTATTACATAAATTATGTCACATCAACCCCCAAAACTGCACCTACAAGTGGATACTAACAGTCCCTTTTTACAGATTTTAAAAAACTCGAGATTAGAAAAGTAACCTTGTACAAGGTCACAGAATAGTTAAGGGGTGGAGCCAAGCCTCACACTCTGATTTCTGGCTGTGCTCTGACCTGTTTCTCAGTTGGCACTAGCTGCCAACATTTTTGTTGTGAATTGTTTAATTAGTTGAATATGATCTAAAGAACATTAACATTCCCTGTTGGTCTCACCTTCCAAACATTTCAAACAACTATGCATTTTTATCTTATTTTTCAAAAGAACACAGAATTAGTGGGCACAAAAAGATGAATTAAAATTTTGTGTAGTTTATAAAGTCAATACCCAGTTTTAAAAATTGAAGTACTTAAATGATGGAAAAAAGGTGGTATGTTATGGGTCTCCAAGACCATTGCCAAGTCCAGTGATTTGCTAGGACTCACAGGACTCAGCATAGCATTGTATTTGAGGCTATGATTTATTACAGTAAAAGGATCAAAGCAAAATTAGAAAAGAGAAATGGTACATAGGGTGAAGCTCAGAGAAAACCAGGTACAAGCCGCTAAGATTTCTCTGAGTGGAGTATTATACAATTCCTCTAGCAACAAACTGTGACAGCACACGTGTGATGCTGCCCATCAGGAAAGCTCCTTAGAGATTAATTGCCAAGGTCTTTTATCAGGGGATGGTCAACAGGCAACCTCTACTGAGCATGTATCAAAATTTCAGATCCTCAGAAGTCAAATAGGCAATCAGTATAAACTACATCATTTCCACAGTTCCAGGGGTGTCCAACCCATGGCCCATGGGCTGCATGCAGCCCAGGATGGCTATGAATGTGGCCCAACACAAAATGGTAAATTTACTTTAAAACCTTTTTTTTTCTCATCAGTTTTTGTTAGTGTTTAATGTGTGACCCAACACAACTCTTCTTTCAGTGTGGCCCAGACACTCCAAAAGGTTGGACACCCCTGGAAGGCATAAGACTTTCTTATCCAAAAAAATTATGAAACTCTTCCAAAATCTAAGTTCATAGGTTCTAGCCACGGGCCAGCCTTGTAAGCAGGCCTTTGATAGGACTATAGTTTTGGGTCTGTTATGCTAACTCTTTTCTGCACTGGTTAGGTTTGTCATGTCTTTTCATTTTATTTCCTCTCCACCCTTCTTTCCTTCCTTCTCTTTATTGTACTAGAAATCAAGACTCCTGTGATACTTTTTAGCTAAGGTCATAAGGTCAGTAATTTGCATCTCTAGGTTAACTCACTATTTTCTTACAAATGTCTAATCATCCTTCATTTCAATAATCAAGCTCTCTGGGGTATTAATGTTATGGTTTCTTTCACAATGGTAGCCTCCAGGATATGAGGAATCCTGTTTTGGAGCTTGTCACCTTGGTATCTCTTTGTATGGAAGAACTATTTTTTATCTGCCTTTGATGGCTCGTGGAAGTCACTGTGAGCCATTCCACAGTGAACTCCGAGGAATTTAGTGAGCACTGCCACAAAGGGAGTCCAGATGCACATTTTCTCTTGCAAAATGTTTAGGACCTCATCAGGCCTCACACAGGAGCACTAGTTGGCTGCTCTGAACTAACTGTTTAACCACACTTGAAGAAGGCAAGAAACAATGCCTCCAGGGTGGAGCAGATGATATGAAGGGAACACATGGACTAGAGGGCAAATAAGAACTGGAAAGCAGTTTAAAGAAAGAGAGACAAAGACATCCCCAAGGTAGGCTCAGTTGAGTGACCTTAAGTCACATTAGAATCTGAGCTGAAATGGTGATAAAACCCAAAAGTCATGAGAGAGACGGAAGTGAGGGGAGACACCTTATGACAAACTACAGTATGTGCAGGCATTTACAAAAATCTAACATTACTTCACTGCTCTGCCTTTACTAAATATTTCACATGTTCTACCAGTTTGAATATCCTGTGCAGGAGGAATGAATGATCATTGAAGGTGTTATCTACATATAAACCTGTTATCACCACCATCACCACCCCACTCAGATTCTAACCAATTATGAACCAGTTGTTGAAGTTGAACATTTGTATCTTTAATCCAATTTGCTTTGTGAATGTCTACTCTGTGGGTACTGAAAAGCAAATCACAGGTTGTTTGGGTTTTTCATGTGAAGGATTTGCTACTTAATCCATGAAAAACAAATCTGTACTTTCAACACTGTCCCCTTGCTCTCTTCTTTCCTCCTTGGGATCTGTTCCACCTCTGACGCCCTACCCCTTTTACTTTTTCTTCCCCTTCTCTTGAGTTCAAAGCTCCCACAGAACCTTGTGACTTCTGCTTCCTCCTCTCCAGCCACATTCAGTGCCCCTAAGTCCTTGAAATGAATGACTTACCTTCATTGGTTTCCACAGCTTACATCCCTGTTGGAAACATGGTTTGAAACATGGCTAGAAGCCTCCACAAAAATCAGACAGATGCCCACTCAGCAGCATCACTCATCCTAAATGACTGTTTTTGACATACCATATTTTGAAAACATGAGGGTGTTTTTTTAAAAAATTTAAAATTGATGTTGTCATGAGAAAACAATTATGCAAAACCATATTTAAAGATTTTCTTGTTGCTGAAATAGCACTGAGACAAAAGACTAGAAGCTAAGAGGGGATATGAAGGGAGCTGAAGGTTGCTGAACTAGTTCAAGGGGACAGAGAGGAATCTATACAAATGATACACCAAATAACAACCATCCAGTGGGGAACTTAAAGGAGGGTCTCTAACTTGTTGTTTCACAAAGTGGGCAGGCTTTCTCCTGTTCTTTGGGAGTGAGCTAACTGGATTATGATGTTTCTTTTTTAGTGCAGTTTTGAAGAGGAGAGACAAAGATAAAGAAGGGAAGAGCCAGTATTTCAATATCTATACACAAAAGGAAATGGGGCTGCTGCATTCTATCTAATAAGGAAGCTGCTAAATGAAGACAGCTGCAGGGTCTTTTTCAGAGACATAGTGAACCCAGAAAGGGCTGAGCATCCTGTTAGTTGGAAAAGGCAGTGCCAGCTGAGGCCAGGCACTCTGCACCCTCCCCCCTGCTCAGCCCCTCGGTTCTCCAGCATTTCTGAGGCTAAGGAAAGTGGAGTCGCTTTGCATCTTGGTGATGCAAATAACAAGTGACAAAAATTACTAATTACATCTACTCTACATATAATACTAGGGCCTTCTCATAAAATATAAACTTTGAAAATTCACATAATTCATAAATACTATAAAATAGCAAAATTTAAGCTGGTGGTATATTTATTTATATTCCCTTTAGAACTGACAAAATTCTAAGCCTAACTGATTATCAGAGTCACTGGGAAGTTTTTACAAATAGAGATTCCTAGGCTCACCTTTAGGGATTACTAGCCAGTAGTTCTCATATCTCTGTGTTTTCAAAATCCCCACTATTGACTTTCGTGTTAAATCAGGTTTGTAATTTCCAGACCTGAATATCATTACTAGTAATCCAAATTACCAGAATTTTAGGTATAGTTTATAATAGAGTTTCTCAAATTAAAATGTATAGCAATCACCCAGGGATCTTGTCAAAATATAGATTCTGATTAATATCACTGGGGTAGAGAAAGAGATTGTACATTCCTAACAAGCCTTCAAGAAAGGCTAATACTGCTGACCTGTAAATACACTTTGGGGCAGTTGCAATAGACTAACCCTCAAAATCTCAGTGGCTGGACACAGTAAATGTTTACCTCTCACTCATGGAAAGCCCAACATGAATGGGATGGTCCTCTTCTATCTCATAGCCATGCCACTTAGAACTTATGGCCTCCCAAGGTACCAGAATAGGAGATGAATGGGTGGAAAGTGGCACCATGTCTCAATCTAGAAGCAACACATGACATATGCCAGGCATATGGGCCCAATTTAACTGTGGGGAGGCTGGGAAATGCAGAGAAGCATGGGGAAATTGTTGAGCATTAGTGGCCTCTGCACAAGGATCTAATGTTAGGCTGGGATAAACAAATTTCAATATTTATTGGACAGATGTTTGGTTTTATCTTCATTTGTTAGGTTTTAATTAAAACTATATTATTCAATCAGAATGAAATCACACCTATTCAATTCACTTGACTCTGCAGTGTAATTATCTTTTTAAAGGTATTATTTTCATTAAATTTTAGAGAGAGGACAAAGGAGGAAGAAAAAGAGGGAAAGAAACATCAGTGTGAGATAGAAACATCGATTCGTTGCCTCTCACGTGCGTGCCAACCGGGGACTTGGCCTGCATCACCGACATGTGTCCTGATCCGGAACCCAACCAGTGACCTTTATTTTGCAGGACAACACCCAACCCACTGAGCCACACCGGTTAGAGCCAGAGTGATTATCTTTTTAAATACCCAAAGCCAAGGGAATGCCATGATAATATGGGGGGACCCAAAAGAAAACTTGGATTTTATTTATAAAAAGTTGTGTATTTATTCTTACATACTTAAACTTCAGTCACCTTCAAAATACTCTCCATTTGATGTGATACACCTATCGAGATGTTTTTTCCACTGCTCAAAACAGTTTTTGAACTTGATTTTGATGCCTTTTAGTGTTTCTGCCATTTTTTTGTTTCATCTCTTCCACATTGGCAAAATGTTCCCCTTTGAGGACTTTTTACATCCAGAGAAACATAAAAAAGTCGCTCAGGGCAAGATTGGGTATATAAGCAGGGTGGGGCACAGATGATGTGCCAATTTTGGTCAAAAACTGCTGAACACTCAGCACAGTGTGGGGAGGTGTGCTCGTAAATCACCCATCATGAAATGGGCAAGCTCATTGAAAGAATCATCAGAAAATTCACTGAAGCTGAACACAGCCTCTCACAACAGTGCCAGCTGGCACATTGATACAGATGGGTTCCTAGAACACTTACCTAGTTAGAGAAGCCTGTACTACAAGGGGCCCACCCTCCAGAAGATAATTCTGGTTTTTTTGGGGGGTGTCCTCTTGTATGCTCCATTCTTGCATTTACATAAAATTATATTGCTCTTAATTATAATATCTGCATTCAGTAATATATTTTTATATAAAATAAAAAGTACTAAAACACCAAATTTCCACTAAGTATGTCATAGGGTGATTATGGGCTTGTTAAAGGCCTATAAATACAGAAAGCAAGTACATGGTACCATAAAATGTAATGTGATTCTCCTCACTACTCTGTTCATCCTGGTCCCTCCACTTCCTCGCATATTCAGCCACTTCCACCCTCTTTGACAGTCAGTGCTTGAAACACCCTTTCTAGCTTACTACCCATTGGTAAGGAACTTACCTTTGTTGAGTCTTAGTATCTTCAAGTGTAAAGTGGGAATTTATAAAAGCTATCTGTAATGATGAAATAGTCACTCAATAAATATTTCCTCCTAGAAACAGGTTATGAAGAAAATTAAAAAGAAGTAAAAGTAGAAGAAAGGTAGAATTGAGTATATTTGGGGGCCTGCTCTGAACTTTATTAAGCCTTGGTTTCATGAGTTGATGTTTATCAGTATAAATATAATAAACACATGAAGTGTTAAGACTTGTGAAATCTTTATTCTTTTTTTACAATGAGTCTGTAAGAAGTTATTTATTTTCTAGAAGTTTAAAAACACATATAAAAAGGACTAACTACTGGCAAGAATTAAGAGATAACATCATTGTGACAAACATCTGTTGTGAAATCTTCAACCTGGAGACTAATGAAGCCAGGAGCTCCTCACTGGTGAGTGATAGATGAGTTCTAAGGGGTAGACAACCTCTCCATGTCCCTTCTGAAGTATGATTCTATAGTAAATACAGTATTTTGATCACATATGCTCATTGTTTTCTCCAAACATTGAGATTATTTTTACAAAACTATAATGCCCCTTCTTGTTTTGTTCTCCAAAGTTTGTAATAACAGCTCTACAGAAGTTGATTCTCAATATATAGCATTACAGATTCTCAGTGTCCGGCAGAGGTAAGCCTTGCTTGAGTGTGGTTGGTAGGGTAATAATATGGATGTAATAATTTATAGTTTTAATTTGAACATTTCACCAAATGTCATATGGTATGACTGAGTGTGATATTGTTATGTTACAGAATGACATGCTTATGATTTTGTAATAATAGGTTTTGCAATTAAAAAGAGATGTTATTTGTGCCAGCTGTATGTTTGATTATAATAAGCTATGTTATTTTGGATGAACATTTTATCTGATTTATTTGTGACAGAGTTTTTAACTTTTAGGAGGTCATAGAACACTTTGAGAATTTTTTTTAAAATTATAAATCCCATCTTCCCTAGAAAAATTCACATCATGTGTATATATAAATTTTTATGTATAATTTCAGGAGGTCCATGAGCCTCCAATGCCATGTATGGATTCCCTGCCACACAGTAAAAATTACATGGTATTGTCCTAAAATTTAGCAATAAATGCTGTTAACATGCAAAACTGAAGCAAGTAACCCCACAAATGCACACAGTATGACTGCAAAGGTTAAGGAAATCCCATGATAATAGGTTACCTCTTACACTTTCCAAGAACTTCTGGTCCCTGACACACTTTCTCTAAGAAAACAGACTTGCTGTTTTCATTACCTCTTCTGTGAAGACTTCCCTGATGCTACCAAAAAAGTTCATCGTTCCTCCATTATGTATCTCCTACACAAGATCAGCATCGTGGGACAATGGCTTATCCATTTCTACATCATCAAATACTACATAGTCAGTATTGAGTAAATATTTGTTTAACTGTACTGACATGTAAGCCATTTTTTCTCTTTTGTTTTTTGTATTGCATGTAATTCCATAGTCTATCAGAAGCAGAATAAACAGAACATTCCTAACACAACACCTTATCAGCCTCTCTCCTTTTAGATCATGCCTGTCTCAGCATGGGACAAATATTAATCAAATTAAATTAAATTTTACTTACTATACTTGTCACAGTTTCGCTGACAAACTAGCTACTAATAAGGCACTCTAAAACAAAAACAATGAATTATTATAAACTTGTGTTAAAATTGTAGTGAGCATAAAGAAGTAAGAAGCCTTATACAAAGAGTCAAACTTAGTTCTGTCCAAAAAAACCCAATTGAAGTTCTGTTGCTGAGGTTTCTATTTATATCAAAAGCTTGGAACAAAGTTGTGTGTGGCATGGAGTGTCACTACTAGTCTTAGTAGTTGGGAGAAAAGTTGGGAATCAGAAAGGGAAACATTGTTGGATTTGGAGCCAAATGATCAAAGAAAAACACAAAAGCCCTGGCTGGTGTAGCTCAGTGGATTAAGCGTGGGCCTGCAAACCAAAGGGTCACTGGTTTGATTCCCAGTCAGGGCACATGCCTGGGTTGCAAGCCAGATCCCCATTTGGGGGCACACAAGTGGCAACCAAACATTGATGTTTCTCTCCCTGTCTTTCTCCTTGCTTTCCTCTCTCTCTAAAAATAAATAAAATCTTTTTAAAACATACAATACCCAGTTAAATTCACATTTCAGGTTCACAACAAATATATTTTTAGTGTAAGTATGTCCAAAATATTTCCTGGAACATATTTATACAAAAAAAAAAACACTTAAAATTAAAATATAACTGAGCACTCTCTTTTATTTGAATAATCTGGAAACTGTAATTTGGTGGCAAATATCTCACAGTAAAAACAGAAAGGAATCCATGCAGCATCACCATCTTCAGCCTTTTCCTACAAGAAACATTTTTTAACAGCTTTAATTTGCATATTTATGTGCCATGTTCCTAAGACACTACTTTTACTTCTAAGTAATTGGGTTTTTCGGACAGCAACCTGTAAATCCCCAAATCTTTGACATTTGTGGTTATGGCATTCATAGGAAACCTCAGATTCTCATTAGATCTGTTTTTCTCTTCTGTATCCTAATGGGTGGTTTATGGGGAGGAGTTAGTGGTACCATGTATTCTTGGCTGTTGCATCTGAGCTGTCCTCCCTGCTGGCATGTGCTGTGAGGGGAGACCAGCTGTGATCTTGTGGTGTCAGGTTATAGGGCTATCCCTTTTGGGAAGTGTAGACAGTCCCCTCTCTGAAAGACGAAAGGCCCCAGAGGTCAGCAAAGGCTGACACCTGTTGAGTTTTGATAGTGTTCCAAAGTGAAGTCAGAAGGCCTGGCCTTGCTATTTATATAAGGAAAGGACAAAAGGGCCTTAAAATCTTGAGACAGCTGATCAAGCCAGGCACAGTCTCATCTTGGTGAAAGGGAGCAGATGTGGCTCCTGATGGGCTATGTATAGGATCAACCTGGGAGTTCTCCTCAGAATGATGGATGCAGAGCATCGGCACATGTGTCAGCTCTCCATGGGTCACTGCACAGATTTCTCTCTCTCTTTTTTTCAATTTTCATATAAACCAAATATTCTGGGTTTACTTTGCCTTAGTATATTGGGCAACATGACATTTTAGTGGTATTTCATTCTAAATTTGAATCTTATTGCTAGACTATTAATCTCTTTCCCTGACAGGGTTGGTGGTCTTAGCAGTATTTTGAGAAAAAAAAACAGAGGTCAAAAAGCACATAAAGGTCCAGTTACCAAAATTATAATATTTTAGTACAATATTTGTGAAGGTGTTTACTTTTTTGTCAATATCTGTTTGTCTGTCTGCATAATGACTAATACCATATTAAGACTGATATATCTTGTAAATGGCCTAGGGAAATTTTTAGGCTTGAAAACAACTAGAATCTTCCCATTGTTGAGAATCCTCAGGACATAAAGTCGGGGTCACATCTGTTTTAAAGCAGAATGTGTTGCCAGCATGATCAAGGTTTCATCAGAGCAACTGGTATCTTTCCACTGCAGGAGGATTACATCATGGCCCTTTGTGAATAACTTTTCAACCTTATTTTCCACTGTTCTCTGGCACATATTTAATATTATTACATGCCTTTGTACCAGATTCCTTATCACTGTCACTACTTAGAAATCATACTTACCACCACCACAAACATTTTCCCCAACATTTTTACTATTCAGACTTTTTTTCTTGAGTCTCACCTTGAAGATCACTTCTTTTTAATGTATCCATGAGCCTTGGATCTACCAGAGATGTCCAACCCATGGCCTACCAGCCACATGTGGCCCAGGATGGCTATGAATGCAACCCAACACAAAATCATAAATTTACTTAAAACCTTTTTTTTTGCTCATCAGTTTTTGTTAGTGTTTGTGTATTTAATGTGTGGCCCAAGACAACTCTTCTTCTTCTTCCAGTGTGGCCCAGAGACACCAAAAATTTGGACATCTCTGGTAGACTATAGTAGCCCATGAGATGGACTGATATTCTGCAACAAGTATTGTGTTGGTCAAGGTAGCCTGAGTCAGTACAGGTATGCATAGAACAAAAGGATTAAAAGGAGCCCACATTAATTTAAAGTTGGGATTGGGGAGATAACACTATCATGTGAAATAGCAAAGAAAGAACCGCATAAGTTGTAAGACTGACAGCTAAGAGCAGAAGGAATGAGCTGTCAGGGGTAACTAATTCACATTTGAAATTGTACATCAGTGCTGGGATGCCCTTTTTGTATGTGATATATAGAGAGCTATCAGGAGATAACAATGTCCTCCTTTGCCAATTACAGTTTGCTGTTTCACATGTTGATTCTGTCTTCCCTCTAATGATATCATCTTCCAGACCTAAAGTCTTCTTGTCCTCTGTATTGTCACAATATGTACCATAATGCAAGACATGTAGTAAGCGTAGTCAGTGACTATTGATTGATTTACTGCCAATGGATCTGCAACTTCTTAAAGATAGCAGTGTAGGTTTCTGACTTGTCCTTTAGGCATAATATTTACTTTATATCTGTGTCATCAGGCAGTGCTGATGATTGACTCTCAAGGATTAGATGGGACTGTTGAGAATACCTAGACTGTCACTCTACCTTCTGCTCCAAGGGATAGAAATATGGTTTAGCATCAATAATGTGAAATCAAATTTACCACTTTTCCTGTCTCATATTAGACTTATGTATATGATAAGCCAATTTCAAGGAAATACAAAACACAAACTAAACCTCCACCCCTTAGAACATAGCAGGCATGCTGAGACAAAAAATATGGCCCAAGTGAAAGAACAGATCAAAGTTCTAAAAATACAACTAAGAAATGAAGAGATAGCCAACTTATTAGATGCACAGTTTAAAACTCTGGTAATCAGGATGCTCACAGAAATGGTTGAGTATGGTCACAAAATGGAGGAAAAACTGAAGCTTATACAAAGTGAAATAGAGAAAAATATACAGAACCAACAGTGAAGTGAAGGAAACCAGGACTCAAATCAATGATTTGGAACAAAAGGCAGAAATAAACATTCAACCAGAACAGCAAGAAGAAAAATAATTCAAAAAAAAAAAATGAAGAGGTTTAGGAACCTCCTGGACAACTTTAAATGTTCTAAATCTGAATGATAAGGGTGCCAGAAGGAGAAGAGGAAGACCAAAAAATTGAAAACTTACTTGAAAAAATAATGAAAGAGAACTCCCCCAGTCTGGCAAAGGAAATAGATTTCCAGGAAGTCCAGGAAGCTCAGAAAGTCCCAAAGAAGTTGGACCTGAGGAAGCACACACCAAGGCACTTCATAATTACATCATCCAAGATTAAAGATAAGGAGAGACTCTTAAAAGCAGCAAGAGAAAAGGAGACAGTTACCATCTACAAAGAAGTTCCCATAAGACTATCAGTTGATTTCTCAAAAGAAATCTTGGAGGCAAGAAGGGGCTGGACGGAAGTATTCAAAGTCATGAAAGTCAAGGACCTACATCCAAGGTTACACTATCCAGCAAAGCTGTCATTTAGAATGGAAAGGCAGATGAAGTGCTTCCCAGATAAGGTCAAATTAAAGGAGCTAATCATCATCAAGCCCTTATTACATGAAATATTAAAGGAAATTATCTAAGAAAAAGAAGAAGATAAAAAACTATGAACAGTAAAAGACAAACTCACAACTATCAACAACTGAACCTAAAAAAACAAAGCCAAAAACAAAAATGAACTAAGCAAAGAACTAGAACAGAAACAGGTTCACAGAATTAGAGATCACATGGAGGATTATCAGTGGGGAGGGGGAGGGAGGAGAATGTGGGAAAAGGTACAGGGAATGAGAAGCATAACTGGTAGGTACAAAATAGACAGGAGGAGATTAAGAATAGTATGGGAAATGGAGAAACCAAAGAACTTATATGAACCATGGTCATGAGCTAAGGGAGGTGGCATATGCTGGTGGAATGTGGGTAGAGGGGAATAAAAGGAAGGGGGAAATGGGACAACTGTAACTCATGATGTTTTATTGTTTCCATGAGCTACACTCACTTCTTTCCGTGGATTTGTCTGATTTACCACCCATTTTTCAAAGGCCAAAGATGGCAAAATTCCAATCCAGTGAAATCAGACTTGCTCTTGATTTTCTGTACCTTAGGATCTCTCTACTTGAAGTGTATTATTCCTAAGGCCAGCAGCATTGTCATCACCTGGGAGGTTGTTAAAGATGCAAAATCTCAGATGCCACCCCAGCCGTACTGAATATGCATCTGTGGGTTAACAATATCCTCAGGTGATTTATATGCACTGATTAAATTTTGAGAAGCTCTGATTTAGGTTAAGCAACACATGGAGTATCAAATTTTAAGAGAAGGCACACTAATTTACAATAGCCAAGATATGGAAACAAATCAAGTGTCTTTCAACAGAAGAATGAATAGGAAAATGCAATATATAAACACAATAAAATATTTAGCCTGAAACAAGAAGAAACTCCTGTCATTTGTGACAATGTGGGTGGACCTAGAGGACTTTATGCTAAGTGAATAAGCTAGTTAAAGAATGACTAGTACCACATGATTTCACTTACATGAGATATCTAACATAGTCAAACTCGTAGAAGCAGAGACTGCAATAGTGGTTTGCAGGGGCTGGGAGTGGGGAATAGGGAATTGTTGTTCAATGGATATAAATTTTCAGTTATGCTAGGTAAATAAGTTCCAGAGATCTGCTTTGCAATGTAGTGCTTATAGTTAACAATATGGTATTGAGCACTTTGAACTTCGTTAAGAGGGTAGATTTCATGTTGTATTTCTAATACACACACACATATAACAACAAAGTGACAGAAGGAAACTTTGGGAGGTGCTGGATAAGTCTGTTATCTTGTTTTTGGTGATGGTATCATGGGTGTTTCCATGTGTCCAAGTCATTAAAGTATACACATTAAGTATGCACAGTTCTTTGTATATCAATTATACCCCCCAAAAAAACTGTTAAGAGAGAGAAAATCCACACTAAGACATGTTAAAATTACTCCAGAGAATGATTTCCCCATTCACTGGCTCGAACTCTCTATTCACTATACTCATACCAACAAAGATCCCCCCCACCAGCCTTTTCACAGTTCCCAGAAGCACAGAGATGATCAGTTGGTTGTCTGTTTACTTTTCTATTGCAGCTTACCTCATAAACTCTGCAGACAAACTTGGTCAGCAAGCACATCTACTGCTCACTAACTTATCACTACATATTACCTCAGATGCCTTCTCTTACTGTGGCAATCATTCAGTATTCCTAGGTTGTAGGTAGAAGGGGAATATTGAATTTTCTATGTCAAGATAATTGACACTTTCCCCATATACTTTCATTTGGAGGAAAAAGAATGAAGAGTATAAGTTTTAGCCCATCTTAGTAAATGATCTGTCTAAGGAAAGATATGCAGCCTTCTGCACTTTCCTCTGTGCCCCCAAGGAGGCTGATTTCTGGGGATTGTATCATCTAGGCTTTCTTGCCTTCTAGCTTCCAGAGGGATTTGGCCAATGAATGGCACACTGAAGACCCCAAGGGCTGAGAAAAAAAGAGGGCTGGATATTAATCTGTCCTCTTCTCCCCTACAGCTCCTCCCCTTACCCTTTTAACCCTAAGGATGGTAATGACTTTTTACTGTTGTTAATATCTAAATGCTTCACCATGTATTTTAGGTTAACTTGATTCTTCCCACACCTTTGCTAATAATGTCTTCATTAAAGTTTCTTCAATTCCTCTTTGAGTAGTCCTGTCTGTGTCCTGCCAAGACCCTGACTAATTTATACACCATGTTTCCTCTGCTTTCTTAGTGTAGTTCAAAGATTACAATTTAGCACACTTACAGTTTCCTGTTACTTTCACTAGAACATCTGTCATCTAACACTTCTCTGGACTCTTCAGCAAGTGACCACTCTCAGTGCTCTGAGTCAATGCTTCTCTCATTTTACTGACTGCATACTAATCACCGGAGGGATCTTCTTACAATGCAGATTCTGACACAGAAGTCCTGGATGAGGCCTGAGATCTTTGATTTCTAAAAAGCTCCCAGGTACCGACAGTGCTCTGGTCCAAAGACAACTCTTTGGGGTTCCAATTTAAACCCTGAAGACAAAGAATTATGAAGGAGAGCAATGATTCTCAAAAGGTAGCTCTAGACTGGTAGCATCAGCATCACCTGAGGACAGGCCTATTAGAAATGCAAGTTCTGACTCACCATTCCAGATCTACCAGCTTCCAGAATCAGAAGCTTGAGGTTGGAGTTTATCGATCTCTGTATTAGCAAGCCCCCTGAATTTGAGAACTACTGAAGCAGAAGATAGTGTGGTTGTAATAACTATTTTTGAGGCATCATTGTTTGAGTAATTTCTACATAAAGCAATGCAAACAATCCTCAGAATAAATCTACTCAATATACAGATAGAATAGCTAAATAATTTCAGAAATTGACATTAGCCATATAGACAGAATTTTGAATTTCTGCTATTGTCATACACATCACTATGAAAGAAAAGGCTATTACCAGAGTGTTTTGAAGATAATAAATCATCTCAAGTTATAGTTTATTTCAGTCATACTTACAACATGCAAGTCTGTGCTAAATGCTGTAAGTGATACAAAGATAAGTTAGTCAACCTTTGTCTTATAAAACTTACAGTTCCATTGAGCATTGGCTGGGGCTACTGAAATGCTGCTTTCTAGGATTTAAACTATCAAATCAACACATAAATGATCAAAAGTCTATAAAAAGGAAGCAGAGAGATAAAATGTTTCCTGGATTTAAAGCAAAATAGACAAGAATCAGGGGATTCTTGGATAAAGGAGAGCCACAGAGATAAACACTGTTCAATCCTGTTGTCTAGTTTAGCCCTGCTGTGAAGGTGCTTTTGACTCAAGTGCCTTTGTACCGAGTGTTTGAAATCACAGCATTGCTCTGAGTATGTGCCCACCAAGCAAATTTCTGGCTTTTGCTATCCCCATTGTAGTATACCCAGAGGAAGAACATGCACTGATATGACCAGTTCACTAGGCACTTGATCTCAATCAAAATTAACATAATAGCATTCTGGGCTCATGTTCATACTCTTGAGTTAGGATCTGAGAAGGTCTGATTGACTCTGAAACACTGACAAGAGAGAATTTCAGGATAATGCAGCTGCAATCACTAACAGGACCACAGCAAATTCTCTACTATAAAGCTATATATACAGTAACTGTGTGAATAGCCAACCAGCCTCTCTCTAGGTGTTATCCATTGCAATAATACCCCCATTTAAACCTTTGAAAGCCATGAGAATTCCTAAAAAATTCTGCCTCAAAAAGTTCAAAGGAAGAATTGAATATATTACATTTGTGTGGATGCTGAGGAAGAGCAATAAAGCTTAAAGAATATGTAAAAATTTTTATTAAAATACAACTCACATACCATAAAATCCACCCTTTTTAAATTGTATACTGCAAGTATACAGTTTAGTGACACTTTAAGTTGCACAATCATCACCATTTTTAATTTCACTATTTAATTTCAGAACATTTCATGGCCCCCATAAAAAAACCCATACTCATTAACAGTCACTCCCTAAACCCCCTCTCCCCAAACCCTGACAATTGAGACTTGTTAATACACTGTATGTCTCTCTTTATATGCCTATTCTTGATATTTCATATAAATAGATCACACAACATGTGGTCTTAGACGTCTGGCTTATTTCACTTAGCATAATGTTTTCAAGGTTTATCTAATTATAGCATATGATAGCACATTATTGTTATTTATGACTTAATAATATTCCATTGGGTGGATATATCAGCTTTTGTTAATCCATTTACAGTTGATAGACATTAGGATTGATTTTGCGTTTGACTGTTATGAACATTGCTGTGAACATTTGTTCCAGGTTTCTGTTTAAATGTATGTTTTAAATTGCCCTGAATATATGTGCCTAAGAGTGGAATTTCTGGGTCCTGTGGTAATTCTGTGTTTTATTTTTTCAAGGAACTACCAGGCTGTTTTTCAATGTGGCCATAACATTTCACATTCTATCTAGCAATATATGAACGTTGGCGAGATCCAACACCATTTTATGATTAAAAACAACAATAACAACAAAACTAGGAATACAGGGAAAGTTCCTCATCCTGATAAACGACATGTGCAAAAACCCACAGTTGATATCATGCCTAATGGAGAAAGTACCCCTGAGATCAGGAATAAGACAAGGAGTTCCACTCTTGCCACTTCTGTTCAACATTGTACTAAGGGGTTGTAACCAGGTAACTCTGGGGAAAAAATACAAAGAAGTAAGAAAAAGATAAAAAGAAAAAGTAAAGTAGAAATTGTAAAAGAAAAGAAAAAATTCAGGACAATAAAAAAGAAGCAAAGCCATTACTATTTTTATGACATAGTCTTCTATTTAGGAAATCCTAAAAAAAATCTACCAAAAGAAAAATAAACAACTAGAACTGATCCAAGATAGCAGCAAAGTAGGTGAAAATTACACTCACCTCCTCCCACGACCAAACAGGAATTATAACTAAAATCTAAAACAATCAACCTGAACAACCAGCTGAAGACTAGTGAGCAGAAATCTTATAACCAAAAATTTACAAAAGAAGCTACATAAAGACTGGTAGGAAAGGCAAAGATGCAAAAGAAGCATACTCCCAGAGGCAGCAGCTGAGATCTCCAGAGGGATATTTCGGGTGCAGAGTTTCCCTCTGAGGATGGTAGAATCTCAACCCCACACTGAGATTCACTGACTCAGAGTACCAGAGATGTCCATATAATGTTTGGCTGTGAAAACTAGACAGAATTGTGTCTCCCAAAGAGATAGGAGTCAGCTATAGATCCAGGTACCATCATAAAGTGTCAGCATACAAAATGTTATTTGCAGCCATTAATCCTGGACTCAGTCAGAAGGAGGGAAGAGAAATCTAGAGTCATGTGAGGACGGACTGGGGTATTTGCAGCTCTGGGGGAAGAACTGAAGGGACAGCCACTAGGGACCCTGTGCTGACCCTCTCACACAAAGTAGATGCCATCTCTCTTGGGTTGAGCACTCTCCTCCTTATAGCATCAGCCTAGGGGAATGCAATACTCACATACTTTGTACTCTTTATTGCCCCACCCTGTAGAGTTTATGCCCTCCAGAGGAGTCAGCTACATAGGCTCTGGATGTAGAGTTCTAGGCAAGACACAGGGGGTGTCAGTGATTGAGTTGTGTGGTTCTGGGCAGGGGTTATTACTCCCATCTTCCTGTGAACCTAATTGGGGCTTCCCTCCACCCCAACAGGAGATCCACTAGCCCCAACCTCCAGATTCCCAGTGGCTCTGCCCTGTTGAGCACAGGCTTTCCAAGAGGTTCAGGTAGAATCTGAATCAAACTGCACTGTGGTTCTAGAACAGGGATCATTTTTTCCCTTGCATACCCCACGGGCACAAAGCCTTCCTTTTGCAAAGGCAAATGTTGGTCTGTTTGGGCCTAATACACTCTGCTGGACTTACTCTGACAACTCCCTGAGACCTCATGCTACCACAAAGGTCTGCAGGCATGTAGCAGGTAGCAGCTAACCTTGATGTACCCTGGGATTTTTGCTGAGTAGCCTCAGACCCAGCACTGGCATCAGGTTTGAACCTGTATTAGTCTGGTGAACACTACTTGCCACTACCTGGTGACTCACCAAAAACTTACTTCATGCAACTCAAGTACCACCAGAGGTTCTTTCAGTGACAGAGCCTGATAGGAAGCCGGCAAGTGGAGGCAGGTGAAGGGGGATCTCAGTACACCTAGGGCCCTTTGCCTGTCCCTAGGCTTGGTGCTTATGAAAGCCACACTTGGTGACCAGCAAGGTCCTTCTGATGCACACACAGCCAGAAGAGGCAGCTACAAACTGTGAATCACTTGTCAGCTCCAAATAGGTTGCCAAGAACCAGTCACAGGCAGCATCTGACATTGACTTGAACCAGAGTTCCTCCCAGGAAGCCAGAACAAACACATCCAGTGGTGAGCTTCAGACAACAACAGAGCAGGATCTGATCAGCTTCACGAGCAGCAATTCCAAAGAGAGATCTCATCAGACACCAGAAATTCTGTGGTAAATTCCACTTTGTGTGACCAATACCTGAACAGAAGCTCATAATCTGTGTTTGGGGTTGACTCTTACAGTCAGCCAGCCTGAGGCCTGATCACATGCACAGACAAGCTAAGAGCAATTAAGACTCAATTACAATAGGAGGGTTCAAACAACCAACACAAGGGACATTCCTGGAGCACCCAGCTCAAGTGATCAAGGGGACTGCTCATTGGGTCTCCCAGGACATATACCAAATAAGGCTCCTCTACCAAGGCTCAGAGAAATAGCAGGCCTACCTAATACACAGAAACAAGCACAGAGAAACAGCCAAAATGGAGAGACAAATAACATGCCCCAAATGAAATAACAGAAGAAATCTCTAGAAAAAGAACTAAATGAAATGGAAGGAAGCAATCTGCCAGACATAGAATTTAAGAAAAATGGTTATAAGAATAATTAATGGGAACTTCAACAAAGGGATAGCAAGCATCACAAAGGACAGCAAACATAGAAAATAAACCATCAAAAATGAAGAATACAATATCTATAAGGAATACACAGTTGGTTAGATGAAGCAGAGGATCAAATCAGTGATTTGGAAAACAAGGTAGTAAGAAATACCTAATCAAAGCAGCAAAAAAAAAAAAAAAAAATTAATGAGGATAGTTTACAGAACGTTTGAGAAAATATGAAGTGTAACAACATCACCATCATAGTGGTACCAAAAGGAGAAGAGAGAGAGCAAAGGATTGAAAACCTTTTTAAAGGAATAATGGCTGAAACTTCCCTAATATGGTGAAAGAAAGAAACATGTCCAGGAAGCACAAACTCCCAAGCAAGGTAAACAAAAGAGGCTCACACCAAGACACATCATAATTAAAATGTCAAAGCTTAAAGGCAAAGAGAGAATTTAAAAAGCAGCAAGAGAAAGACAGTTAGTTAATTGTATGGGAGTTCCCATAAAACCGTTAGCTGATTTTGCAACAGAAATTTTGCAGAACAGAAGGGACTGCCATGAAATATTCAAAGTGATAAAAAGCAAGGACCAGCAACAAAGACTACTTTACCCTGCAAAACTTTCATTTATGAAGAAGATATAAAGAGCTTACCAGACAAGAAAAAGTTAAAGGAGTTCATTACCACTGAACTAGTATTATAAGACATATCAAAAGGTCTTCTTTAAAAATAAGAAAAAATGAGAAATGTAGTCATAAAAAAATGCCATATTTTGCTGTGCACAATGTGTAATTTTTTGACCAAATTTTTGAGGGAAAAATAAGGATGTGCATTATACATGGGTAGTACTAATTCTGTATCTATATTAATGTTTTTAATTCTTTTATTTATGCTTATATATTAAGAGTATAACTCTGGAAAGCAATAGTGATATCTGTATGCAAAATAATATCCTGGAATATGACTATTAGTTTTGTTGAACTTACAACAAACTTACAGTGAAAGCAGTTTTATCCAATGATTTAACAAAATGAAAAAAGAGCAACATATTTTTATCCACAAAGTAAGACAGATGATGCTGATTGTTATTCACTTGATAAGACAGGTGATGCTGACTTTATTACTACAGGGTGAACAGCACAACATTTCATACACTTTAGGTGGGAGAAATTATTGGAAAATCCCTTGGAAAATGTCAAAACAGTTTTTGTATACTGTATGCTTTAAGCTAAAAGTTATTAAATATACTAAAGAGCATGGCAACAGAGCTGCCAAGAGACACTTTGGACCTCCTCGCATAGAGAGTGTCAGCAGGTTGTGGAGGTGACAGGAAGAAAAGCTTCTTCAGAGGCCAAAGCAGAAGGAGGCAACACAAGGGAGACCTCCAAAGTGGCAGGAGGTGGAGCAGGAGGTGGAGCAGCGTCAAACTGGGATCTCTCTTTTGACCAAGATGATACAAGAAGAAGGTAAAAGGACTGCATGAGAAAAAAATATTGATGATTTCTCAGGGACACCTAAATGGTGTTTTAACTTTATGAAGAGAGAAGGTTTGAGCACAAGGACACAAACAAAACTTGCCCCCAAACTTCCAGCAGCCTATGAGAATCAAGTTTTGGAACTTTATTCTTATGTTATCAATCTTTGAAAGACTTATAATTTTGAGCTGTCCCAAATCATCAACATGGATGAGGTCTGGCTCACATTTGATGTGCCAGCCAACAGAACTGTGGACATCACAGGAGCAAAGACTATGGCTGTTAAAACAAAGGGTCATGAGAAAACACATTGCACTGTTTTTCTAGTCTGTTGTGCTGATGGGACAAAGCTACCACCTATGATCATCTTTAAAAGAAAAACATTTCTGAAAGGGAAGATTCCAAGTGGAGTTATTGTCCACATGCATGAAAAAGGATGGATGAATGAAGAAGGCATGAAAATCTGGTTTAACGAAGCTGGTCGTGAGGCCTAGAGGATTACTTAAAAAATCAGCTTTGCTTGTTTCTGATCATTTCACAGCCCATGTTACACAAAGTGCAAAAGTACACAGTGGACTTGAAAACCCAACTTGCTGTGATACCTGGTAGGTTAACCAGCCAACTGCAACCTCTTGATGTGTCAGTAAGGAAGCCCTTTAAGGCCCTAATGAAGAAAGAATGGGCATTGTGGACACAGTCAGCTGGTAATGAAATAACACCTACAGGCAGGATTAAGAAAGCACCCATCATCCAGGTTTGTAACTGGATCCTAAGATCATGGAATGGTGTCAAAAAGGAAGTGACTGTGAAATCATTTAAAAAATGCAGTATCCGCAATGCTATGAATGGAACTGAGGATGATGAAATTTACCGGGATGAGGAAAGTGACTCCTCAAAAGACACCAGTAACATAGAAATTGAAGAAGACAATACTTCTGATATTGACAGTGACAAAGAGTTCTTGGCTTTCTATGATGTGTAAATATCATAAATTTGTTACCAGTACATAAAATTTCTTGTATCTTGTATCTGTTCTTGTGTTTTGTAACTACCTGTTACATAAAATTTCTTGTCCCATAATATGTTCAAAATATAAATGCTTGAATTCTTTTATAATACAAAAAACAAGTGTCTAAATATAAATACATAAATAATTGAATTAAATAATTAAAATGAAAGATTTTTTTCCTGAAAGTTTGGGCAAAAAAAATGTGATGTGCATTATACATGGAAAATACAGTAAAATTGCAATATATACATACCTATCAAAATCACTTTAAGGGTAAGTAGCTTAAATGCTCTAATCAAAAGACATAAGGTAGCTGAATGGATAAGAAAACAAGACCCATATACATGCTGTTGACAAGAGACCAACCTCAGATTGAAAGACACACACATTAAAAGTAAAGAAGTGGAAAAAGACATTTCATATAAATGGAAATGAAAAAAAAGCTGGGCTGGCAGTACTTACATCAAACAAAACAGAATTTCTTTTAAAAGTCTATAATAAAAGATGAAGAAGGACACTACATAATCATGAAGGGATCAGTCCAATAAGATGATATACATTTTTAAACATTTATGCACCCAACATATCTTGATGGGCATAAAGGGAAAAATTGACAGTAAGAGAGTCATAGTAGGGGATTTTAACACCACATAGATATCAATGGATAGATCTTCCAGACAGAAAATCAACAATGAAACAGCAGCCTTAAATGACACACTAGATCAGATGGATTAATTGATATCTCCAAAGCATTTTACCCCAAAGCAGCAGAATATGCATTTAATTCAAGTGCACATGAAACATTTTTTAGAATAGCCCACATGCTAGGACCCAAAACAAGTCTAAATACATTTAAGAAGATTGAAATTATTTCAAGCATCTTCTCTGACTATATCATAGGAAACTAGAAATCAATCACAAGAAAACTGAAAAACACACAAGCATGTGGAGGCTAAATAACATGTTACTAAACAGTGACTGTATTAACAATGAGATCAATGAAGAAATCAAATGATATCTTGAAACAAGTAAAAATGAGAACCAAATAACTCAAAATCTGTGGGACAAAATAAAAGAAGCCCTGAGAGGGAAATTCATTGTATTACAGGCCTATCTCAAGAAACAAGAGAAACCTCAAATAAGCAAACTAAACTTACACTTAAAGGAACTAGAAGAGGAACAACAAAGATCAAAGTGGTTCTAAGGCGATAATAAATATCAGAGCAGAAATAAATAAAATAGAATCTAAAATATAAAAGATCAATGAAACGAAGAACTGGCTCTTAAAAGAATAAACAAGATTAATAAATCTTTAATCAGACTCATCTAGTAAAAGAGAGAAAGGACCCAACAAGTTAAATTAGAAAAGAAAGAGAAGTAACAACTGCCATTATAGAAATACAAAGGATTATAAATATTACAAACATCAAAATGCCTAAAAATTGGACAATCTTGCAGAAATAGATAAACTCCTAGAAATATACAATCTCCAAAAACCTTTTTAAATGATTGCATGCTTTTATTAAAGGTATCTTATTGTATATAATGCTTTTCTTTTTAAAAATAGTTTATTTTTATTGTATTTTCCCATTACCATTATTCCCCCTATACTCTCTTCCACCCACCTGCCTCTGCAGTTGCCACACTATTGTTCCTGTCCATGAGTCCTTTTTCACAATCTCCCAAAACTTAAGAAGAAATAGACAGCCTGAACAGACTGATTACAACTAACAAAAATGAGGCAATAATCAAAAACCTTCCAACAAACAAAAGTCCTGGACCTGATGTCTTCACAGTTGAACTTTATAAAATTTTCAAAGAAAACCTTAGCCCAATACTTCTCAAACTATTCCAAAAATAATTCAAGAGAGGGAGGAAAGACTCCCAAGTTCATTTTATGGGGCCAGCATTATCCTAATTCCAAAACCAGATAAGGACACTGCAAAAAAGAAAATGATTTACCAATATGGTTTACCAATATCTGTGATGAACACGGATTTCAAAATCCTCAACAAAATATTAGCAAACCAGTTGCAGTAATACAGTAAAAAGTTCGTACACTATAATCAAATGGGATTTACTCTGAGGATGCAAAGTTAGTACAATATCTGCAAATCAATTAATGTGCTACACCACATAAATAAAATGAAGGATACAAATCATATGATTATATCAGTAGATGCAGAAAAGGCTTTTGATAAAATGCAGCACCCATTAATGATAAAAAAAAATTCTCTACAAAGGGGGAATAAAGAGAACATATCTCAACATCAAAAAGGCCCTATATGACAAACCCACAGCTAACATCATACTCAGTGGGAAAAACTAAAAGCATTTCCCTTAAGATCAGGAACAAGACAGGACTATACACTTTCACTAGTCTTAACATAGTACTAGGAGCCCTAGCCACAGCAATTGAACAAAAAGAAAAATAAAAGGCATTGAGTTTGAAAAGGAAGCAGTAAAACTGTCATTATTTGCAGATGACATGGCACTGATACTGTACATAGAGAACCCTAAAGTTTCTACAAAAAGATATATATTGGAACTGATAAATAAGTTCACTAAAGTAGCAGGATACGAAATAGATATCTAGAAATCAGTTGCACTTTTTAAAAAAAAGATTTTATTTATTTATTTTTAGAGAGAGGGGAAGGAATGAAAAAAGAGAAAGAGAGAAACATTAATGTGTGGTTGCCTCTGGCACGTCCTCTACCATGGACATGGCCTGCAACCCAGACATGTGTCCTGACTGGGAATTGAATCGTTGACCCTTTGGTTCACAGGCCCATGCTCAATCTACTGAGCCACATTATCCAGGGCTCAGTTTCACTTTTATACACCAATAATGAACTATCAAAAATGGAAACTAAGAAAAAAATTCACATTTATAATTTCATTTAAAAAGTACCTAGCAATAAATTTTACCAAGAATGTAAAAGATCTGTACTTGGAAAATCAAAGAACACTAAAGAAAGAAATTGAAGAGGAAACAAATAATTAGATGTATGTTTTAATATGACTGAACTTAAAAATATTGTAAATGAAAGAAGCCAGTCACAAAAGACTACATATTCTGTATATATTTGTATAAAATGTCCACAATTGACAAGCTTAGAGCTACAGAAAGTAATTAATGGTTGCTTAGGGATGTGGGAGAGAGGTAGTGGAGATACTTGGGGGTAAGAGTTAAAGGTAATATGTTTTTTTCTTAATGAGGTGGTGGAAAACATTTTAAAATTGATGCTCAATACTGTGACTATACTAAAAACCATTTAATTAATTATATACTCTCAAATGGTGATTTTTTTTTTTGTCAAAAGAAAATATGGAAAGAAACAAAGTTCTTGGCATGACTTAAGTCACTGAGACATCCTTTGATTGAATTATTCCTACCTTAACACAGTGCTACATGAATGAGATAAGCCTTTCTATTGTCTAAGTCAGTTTGAGTTGAGAATTTGATGACTTGCAACATGGATTCATAACAAGTACATAAAGTGTCAATGGTTCATCAGGAAAAATTGTGTGAAGAAAGTAGTTAAGGGTGGGAAAGTCAAATAGTGGCTAATGGAATAGTTAAAAGCATGGCGAATAGTGGAAAAGAATTTCAACATGGATGTTGAATCTAGAGGGTGAATTAAATTTTGTTGACTGTGGGAAGCAATGAAAAAGAAAAAAATTAAATATCTGAGGACAAAATCTTGGTGAACTAGAGATCCTCTACTGAAATTGGAAACATTGAAGACAAGGACAGTGTTTCATTCAACATCACATTAGTCAACTTAGCTGTTGTAATGACCTGAAAGCACCATTTGCCCTCAACAATGAGTAATTTCTTGCTTACAATATAAGGACTGTGAGTCAGCTGCAGCCTTGTCGCACACATCACTCAGGAACCCAGGCTGAATGGTCAGGCGCTCTGGAAATATTGCTTTTAAGGAAAAAAATCAGGGGCCAGAGAACTAGATAATTAGTGATGCTTTCTAAAAAATCTGTTTACTTATATTGCACATCTCATATTTCTCTGGCCAAAATATGTCACGTGGCCAACCAAACTCAGAGTCAATGGAGCAGGGAAGTATTATTCTCTACACAGAAGACACTGTAAATCATATAGCAATGAGCAGGAATATATAACTTTCTCATGGAGAAAGAAGGAAAGAATAATTGTTAACAATAATATATTTCCCACAATTGCTTTTTAGGCCTATCATTGTGTCTAGTATAGTGTAGATATTTAATCAATATTTGTTTATTACTTAAACAAATGAATTCATACCATAACAACCATGTGCATTAATGAATGAAGAAAACATTTTGCAGAGATGAGAAAGAAAAAGAAGAAAAAAGATGAATTTATGTTGATTTTGAAGAACCAAGAGAGATAAGGATGAAGATTATTTAACCAATATTATGAAGTTGGAATGACAGAGTGAGAGTGAGAATAAGAGAGAGAGAGAGATGAGGGCTAAGCTGCAACATAGGTGATATTACAAAGGTGGAATGTTTGCATGAAGAGAAACGGTTATTAGAACTGGAACCAGGATCTAGAAAAGATCAGTCAGGATGTGGTCAGAGACCAGAAAATGTAACACAAATGGTAGTGGAAAGAAAAGGTGCTAATAATATCAAAGATCCTTTTGTAATTATTAAATAATGCCTCTTCTGAAACTCCAAATAGAGTTATGTCACTTTTTTCTACAGAGGTCTATTTCACACAAGAAAATAAGTTAATTGAAGCCTAACTGTAACAACAGCCTAATTAGGTTTAGTGGTTGGTGGAGAAGAGATAGTTTGAAGGGGAAAAAAGATTGAAATCACCTGATTTTAAAATTAACACCAAACAGCAAGAGTCAATACATGTAACAAGTATATAACGAATATGTGACAGTAAACTTCAATGCTGCATTATAGATGGTTAAGAGAGAATTAGAAGAAAAAACTGAAGATAAAAAAGACAGAAGGGAAAATAGAGGCAGATAGGAAAATATGAGGCTAAAACCAAACAAAACAAAACAAAAAAACAACAAACAAGAAGACAATCTCTTAGCCTACTTGTTCTCAACACTATCTAAACACTAGAATCACCTGGGGAAATTTTTAAAACATACTCATGCCTGGGCCTATACCCAGAGATTCTGAATTAATAGGCCTAGAATGAAACCTGGTATTATCTAAAAAACAAACAACCTCGCAGGTGATTCTCTTGTGTGGTTTAGACCAAGAACCACTGTCTTAGAGGTATGGAGGAGAGAGGTGGAGGATGCTGTAATGAGGTAAATTACTTTTGTTCAGTCTCATGGTCTATTTGGGCTATGGGCTTCAAAACACCTTTAAGATGTAAATTGGCTAATTAACCAAGCATAGCTTGGCTGCGTTTTACTTTTTAGACAATGAAATGCTTAAAGATCTAGTTGTAATAGTAATTGTAAGGCCCTAAGCAAATAACAGCATTTTTAGTCACTTTCCATATTTGCAAATGTAATAGTTTAGGCAACATTATTCCTAAATCTGTTACCACAACTATGATTTTGAGAGTATTAGAATGGGAGAGGTAGGGAAGCCAGTCAAAATTAGCTCTCTCCCAGGTATGGATAGAATGATCCGTTGGGCACACTTAGTCCGCATTTTAAGCAAAAACAAAAATGGAGTGAGGCAGAAACAGAAAGTCATAAAAATGTGAGAAGATTGTAGAATAGAGGTCTCAGCTCTCATCCCCCAAAAGAAACATTGATTTAACAACTGTTACAGACAAAAATAACATATTTGAATTCTGAAATCCCAGTGAAAGGACAGTGCCCTTGTAAAGCTCAAAAACAAGAAAAGATTCATTGAACAGCTAAGAATCAATTCATTTACTCACATCACCACATCCCCAACTTGGCACAGTGCAGAACTGAGAGAGATCCTGTTGGCCCACAAGTTCTCCTATGAGGGAAAGAGTGAGTAAACCCACTCATAGACCCTGACACCAGTTTCATCCACCTGTGAAACCCAGCATCAGACCTTCCAGTGGACCCCACCACCAGGCTTAAGGGGAAGAGGTGACTGCTTCTTCAAATGAACAGACACCAACACAAGGTTACAAGGATCACAAAGAATTATGAAAACATTAAACCAAAGGAACAAAAAAGCTCCAATTATTGACCCTAAAAAAATGTAGATCTACAAACTGCTGGTTAAAGAATTCAAAGTAATCATCCCAAAGAAGCTCAGTGAGCTACAAGAGAATGCAGAATGACCAAAATTGTTTTTTAATTACATAAACAAAATGAGAAGTTCAACAGAGATAAAAACTAAACAAAAAGAATCAAACAGAAATTCTGCAGTTGAATAATACAATGACTGAAATGAAAAGAATTCATTAGATAGCATCAATACCACACTTGATCAAGAAGAAGAATAATTGAACTTGAAGATAAGTTGTTTAATAATATACAGACAGAGAAACAAAAGACCAAATAATTTAAAAAGTAAAGAAAGCCTACAGGATTTGTGACACCATGCATTACTGGAGTCCTAGAGGGAGACAAGAGAAAAAAGGTGCAGAAAGTGTATTTATAAAAATAATGACTGAAAACTTTCAAAATATGTGGAGGGAGAAGAATATCCATATTCATGATACCCATAAAACTTCACATAGGTTCACCTAAAGGAGGTGTACACTAAGACATATAATTAAATTGTAAAAAAAGAGAGAGAGAAAGAAAGAGAAAAATTTGAAAGCAGCAATATAAAAATGACTTGACATAAAGGAGAACCCATAAGATCATTAGCAGATTGCTCAACAGAAACCTTGCAGGCCAGGAAAGGGTGGGATCACATAGTCAAAGTGCTAAAAAGAAAATTGCTAGCCAGGAATACTATACCCAGAAAAGCTGTCTGTTAAAAATAAAGGAGAGATAGACTTTCCAAGACAAAAATAAATAAATAAGGGAATTTGTCATTACTACAACTGTCTACAAGGAGAGCTAAAAAGAGTTCTTTAAATTGAAATAAAAGCAAAGGACCTGAACAGACACTTCTCCAAGGAGGAGATACAGAGAACCCACAGACATGTGAAAGGATGTTCAGCATCATTAGCTATCAGAGAGATGCAAATTAAAACCACAATGAGATATCATCTTACACATGTGAGAATAGCTATCATTAATAAATTAATAAACAGCAAGTGCTGGAAGGTTGTGGAGAAAGGGAACCTGAGCACACTGTTGCTGGGAATGCAGACTGGTGCAGCCAATGTGGAAAATAGTATGGAATTTCCTCAGAAAACTAAAAATGGAACTGCCTTTTGACCTGGCAATTCCACTGCTGGGATTATACCCTAAGAATCCTGAAACACCAATTCAAAAGAACCTATGCACCCCAATGTTCATAGCAGCGCAATTTACAATAGCTAAGTGTTGGAAGCTATCTAAGTGTCCATCAGTAAATGAGTGGATACAAAAACTGTGGTACATTTACACAATGGAATACTACACAGCAGAAAGAAAGAAGGATCTCCTACCCTTTGCTACAGCATGAATAGAACTGGAGAGCATTACGCTAAGTGAAGTAAGCCAGGAGGTGAAAGACAAATACCATATGATCTTACCTATAAGTGGAACCTAATAAATAAAACACAAGGGAGCAAAATATAACTAGGGACATTGAAATAAAAACAAACTGATAGTAACCAGAGGGGAGGGGAAGGGGGACAAATGGGGAAAGAAGGGGAAGGATCATACAGGAACATGTATACAGACAAATGGACAGAGTAAAAGGTAGGTACAATCAAGGGTGAGAGGTGGGGATGGATGGGGTGGGGGAAAAATGGAGACAATTGTACCTGAACAAAAATAAAATAAAGTTGAAATAAAAGACTACACAGTAGCACAAAAGGTGGAATGCATAAAAACACAAAAGCATATGAATCTTACTGGCAGTGATAAATATATAAACAAGTACAGAATAGTGTAATAGTGTAATGGTGGTGCATAATCAATTTTAACCCTATTATAAATGTCAAAAGACAAGAGTATTTAAGTAATTGTAACTACTAAAAGTTGCCAATGGATACACTCTCTAAAAGCAGTAATGTCTGACACCAGAAACATAAAGGGTGAGTGAAGAACTAAAAGAGTATAATTTTGCATGCAAGTGAACTGCTTATCAATTTTAAATATATTTTTATAAGTTTTATTCAAGCCTCATAGTAAACAAAAAACCCTAAATTAGATACAAAAGAGGTAAAGAGAAAAAAAGAAAGTAATCATATTACTAAAAAAATTATACATCAAATCACAAAGTAAGATAGCAAGAGAGGAAGAAAGGAACAAATTAACAAAACACACAGAAAACAATGAGCAAAGTAAAATGGCAATAGTAAGTCCTATCAACTAATAAGTATTGTAAATGTAAATGGATTAAACTCACCAATCAAAAGATATAAAGTGTCTGAATATATAAAAAACAAGATCTGAGTATATACTGTCTATAAGAGATTTATTTTATACTTCCTAAAGGATAAAAGTGAAAAAAATGGGAAAAATTCTTGCAAATGTTAACCAAAAAACAGTAGAGATGAGTATACTTATATCAGGTGAAATATGATTTAAGTCATAAGTTGTCACAATAAAGGTTCCAGCCAAATGGAAGCATAGGTAGAAATGCTTCACTTCCTTGAACAACCAAAAGAACAATAACAACCAATTTAAAAGAATAAACAATCAGAACTGCCAGAAAATCAAACTGCATGGAACTCTGACAACCAAGGAGTTAAAGGAACATTCATCCAGACTGCTAGGAGGAGCAGAGATAGGCAGCTGGGTGGAGAGGACCCATGGTAAGGTGGTGGACCATGTGGGTGAGGTAAGGGCTGGCTGACCAGGAAAATAAAGATTCAAAAACTGTAGCTGTAAAATCCTGTGGGGGTTGTGAAGGCAGGAGAAACTCCCAGTCTCACAGGAGAGTTCCTTGGAAAGTGGGGTTAGAGCAGAGCAAGCTGGTGACATTGTTTCCTCTCTGACCCCTCCCCCACAATGCAGCAAAGAGGGTTGCCCTGCCCCGGCAAATACCTAAGGCTCCACCCCTTACAACATAACAGGTGCTCGGAGACAGAGAAATGCCCAAATGAAAGCACAAATCAAAATTCCAGAAAAAGAGTTAAGTGACAAGGAGGTAGATAATCTATCTGATGCAGGGTCTAAAACACTGGTAATCAGGATGCTCACAGAACTGATTGAGCTTGTTTGAAAAATGAAGGAAGAAATCAAAGCTACACAAAGTGAAATAAAGCAAAATATACAGGGAACCAACAGTGAAGGGAAGGAAAGTGGGACTCAAAACAAAATTTCTTGATTTCTTGATTTGGAACAAAAGCAAGAAATTAACATCCAACTGGAACAGAACGAAGAAACAAGAATTCAAATAAATGAGGACAGACTTAGGAACCTCTGGGACAACTTTAAACGCTCCAACATCTGAATAATAGGGATGCCAGGAGAAGAGGAAGAACAACATGTGGAAAAACTTATTTGAACAAATAATGAGGAAAAACTTCCCCAATCTAGCAAAGCAAATAGACTTCCAGGAAGTCCAGGAAGCTCAGAGAGTCCCAAAGAAGTTGGACCCAAGGAGGAACACAACAAGGCACATCATAATTACATCATCCAAGATTAAAGATAAGGAGAGAATCTTAAAAGCAGCAAAAGGAGACAGTTACGTACAAAGGAGTTCCTATAATATTATCAGCTGATTTCTCAAAAGAGACCTTACAGGAAGAAGGGGCTGGAAAGAAGTATTTGAAGTCATGAAAGTTAAGGGCCTACATCCAAGATTACTCTATCCAGCAAAGCCATCATTTAGAATGGAAGGACAGATAAAGTGCTTCCCAGATAAGGTAAAGCTAAAGGAATTCATCATTAGCAAGCCCTTATTATATAAAATGATAAAGGGAATTTTCTAAGAAATAGAAGAAGATCAAAAACTATGAACAGTAAAATGACAACAAACTCACCACCATCAACAATAGAACCTAAAAAACAAACAAACAAACAAACAAAAACTAAGCAAAGAACTAGAACAGGAACAGAATCACAGAAATGGAGATCATGTAGAGGGCTATCAGTGGGGAAGGGAAGAATGGGGGTGAAAAAGTACAGGGAATAAGAAGCATAAATGGTAGGCATAAAATAGACAGGGGAAGGTTAAGAATAGTATAGGAAATAGAGAAGCCAAAGAACTTATATGTATGACCCATGGAACTAAGGGGTAAGGGGATGCTGGAGTGTGAGGGGATGCAGGGCTGAGGGGGGATAAAGGAGAGAAAAAAATTGGGACAACTGTAATATCATAACCAATAAAATATACTTAAAAAATTGTCACAATAAACAAAGTATATTACATAATGATAAATGGGTCAGTTCAACAAGATATGACAATTATAAATCTCTATGCACCAAAGATCAGAGCACCTAAATATATAAAGCAAACATTAAGAGATATAATACAATAATAATAGGACACTTCAGTATCCCATTTTCGATAATGGAGAGATCATCCAGAGAGAAAATTGATAAATAGAAACTTGAATGATACCCTACCACATACATTTTAAAGGTGTATAACAAACATCCCACCCATCACTACAATGATATATATTCTTTTTGATAGAACATGAAATATTCTCCAGGATAAAGCATATGCTAGGTCACAAAACAAGTCAGCAAATTTAAGAAGATTGAAATCCTTCCATGTACCTCTTTCTGAACACAATGTACAAAAGGAAAATCACAAATGCATGATAATTAAACAATGCATTCTTAAACAACCATTGGGTCAAAAAGAAATCAAAAGGGAAATTGGAAAATTGAAAATTTTTTTGGTCTTAAGGAGACCAAAAACAAAAACACAACATATCAAAACTTATGGGATATAGCAAAAACAATACTAAGAGGGAAGTCCATAGCAATAAATGCTATTAAGGAAAAAATACTACATGATACCATTTATATGAAGAATCAGACTCTGAGTCAAACTCACAGATGCAATAAGTATAATGGTGGTTTCCAGGAGCTTCAGAGATGCAGAAATTAGTCAAAGGTATTAGTCAAAGGGTACGGAGTTTCAGATATGCTAGATCAATACATCCTAGAGATCTACTGTATAGCATTGTGCCTACAATTTACAGTACTGTATTATGTACTTAAAATTTTGCTAAAAGAGTAAATAGTTAATGGTTCCTATTACACACAAAAATAATAAATAAAAAGAGTGCTAGAGTCTTTTGGAAGTGATAGATTATGTTTATGGCAGAGCTTGTGTCAATGGTTTTATAGGTATATATCTACCTTCAAATTCACTAAGTTGTAAACATTAAATACACACAGCTTCTGTATGTCAATCACATGTCGATAAGGTGTTTTTTTAATAGTCAGAAAGTGTGAAAGAAAAAGCTCTTTTAATTTCAGCCTGCAAAGTTCTTTTACTTTGAGATAATTTTTTTTAACAATTAGGGTTTTTTAAAAGTAAATATTAGAGAGTGAGCACAATTACTTTTTTCTATGTTGGTGGCCTGCAAATTACTAATATGCTCTGCTTTTCCCATTATCCACAATTAGTCTGAAGTACCTTTGAGGCTTGGAAAAGAAGAATGAGATAGTAAGGCCTATACAGAAAATATATTAGAACTATTTGCTTATTTTTTTAAAAAGTGTTGTGAGAGAGGGTCAGATTGTGTACCCCGTTTGCATTTCTAGGTATAGTTATGGAAGGGAGAGATAAGGAGGGAAGCATGGAAACAGAAATAGGACTGAGGATGGGACACCCCCACCAGTGCCCACCCCCTTAGCCACTGCTTAGGTAGGGATGGCAGTCAATCAGTTGGCCCCACCCTTGCTACCTCTAGGCCAACCTGCTTTCAAAAGTAAGGAAGACTAATGGCTTATCTACACCAGAGGATGGAGGTCACACTGTTCTCTTTATCAAAAAATGGTCTAGCTTGTTCCACCACAGCTGACAAAGGCTCAAAGGAAGGACACAGAAAGAATTAGGCCTCTTAATCTCTTAGTTGCATTGGTTAGACCAATGGACCTTCCTATGTGAGCATAGCTTAGAAGCCACCTTGTGTATTTTAAGGTGAAGATGATTCATGTTATGGGAATGTTTATAGTAATGAATTTGACTTAATTCCAACTTTATTTTTAAAATATTCCAGCTCTCAGTAGCACCCCAATTTCAAGAAATAAATCTGAATAAAACAATATACAGTTTAAAAATCATATTCTTTTGCTCTCTCAATCTTGTCTGCACTCCTGAGTTATTATAAGTTACCTTTCATCAAATGTTAGACACAGCAGCAGGCTGTTTTACATGCAGTTAATGCTCACAAAGCCCTGTGGGGTAAGAATTACTCTTTCTCCATTTTTCTAACACAAAAGTTCAGGCTGAAAGAGTTCAGTCTGTGTGACCAAGACTGCTCAGCTAGTAAGTGACAGAACCAAAATACAAACACAAAATGGTTAACGCTGGAGTTTCAACACTATAAGACCCTGCCTCTAGTTAAGTACATCTTCCTTAAAATAGCGCAAGTTGCTAATTATGAAAGTCATATAGGATCATTGTAAAGAATTTACACAAACCAGGAAAATAATAAAATCAGTGTTAACTTTCTATGATCTTTACTATCACCCACATTAAAACTCAATTCATATTTGGTGTTTTGTAGTATTTAAAAATTTTTAATAAAAATAATTTCACTTGATTGTATTATTTGCACTTGCCTCACATCATTAAGTTCTTTATGAACATAACTTTAACTGGCTTAATAATGGTTGATTATAATTTACAGAACATTTTCTTCCTACTAGACATTGGGCTGTCTCTCTCTGTTGCTATAAATAGTGCTAGGGTAAGC
Source organism: Tonatia bakeri (assembly GCA_004024845.1). Taxonomy (NCBI): domain Eukaryota; kingdom Metazoa; phylum Chordata; class Mammalia; order Chiroptera; family Phyllostomidae; genus Tonatia; species Tonatia bakeri. Next base: position 240,043 of record PVIA01001908.1, read on the forward strand.
ATCTTATCATCTTCGTTTCATTTCTGATTATTCCCTTCAGACACATTTGGAACAGCACATACATGTCTCCTAACTGGAAACCACCTAGTATACCCCAAGTGTCTTCAATATTGGCTATATTTAATCTGTGGAATCCTGCCATCTAACTGTAATCAATTAGTGCAGACTCATACTGATCTACTTATTTTTGGAATTTAAAGTTTAACCTGAGAGACATAGAAACTGTAGTATTATTCCTAGGCAAGTCACATGACTGGCAGGATTTTAGGGGGCAGGACCATTGTCTGCACTGATAAGATCCCCAAAGCTGCTCTGGTTTGTTTTCTTCCCAAAGCCTGGCTTTTCAACCATTCCTGTGTCCCTAGATTCACCAGTATTTTTCTAATTAACATCCTTGTTTGACATACTATCTCTGGTTGATTTCAGTATTCAAGAGGACACTTCATTAGCCCTGGCTGGTATGGCTCAGTGGACTGAGTGCTGGCCTGGGAACCAAAGGGTCACTGGTTCAATTCCCAGTCAGAGCACATTCCTGGGTTGCAGGGCAGGTCCCCAGTAGGGGGTGTGTGAGAGGCAACCACACATTGATGTTTCTCTCCCTCCCTTCTCCTCTCTCTAAAAATAATAAATAAAATCTTTAAAAAACTTAATTAGTATGAAATACACAGTAATATTTCTTAAAGAGATACTAATTGGTTAAAGCAAGTTTAAGGTCATTCAGACATATTGCCTCATCATCCCCAGAAATTTCTAGAGTTTGCATTC